>OX442365.1:27037361-27042361 GCA_949357725.1 Hyperoplus immaculatus
ACACACTGTACAAACATGTAGACACAAATCTTTAGCCATTATGGATTTGGTTTGTTTATTGTTTGTTTGTTGTTTATTTTAGCCAAAATGTATTAATGGTGGGAACTCCTGATTTTGCTAATCTCTTTACTTTTTCATGGACTTCCACATAATGTATTTTATTTTTTAAGTAGTCTTGTGTAAATACTCTGATTGCACTGGTGTTGCTTTCTTTGCTTTTTATTTAGTGTGTAAGTTGTGCCACCGCTTAAAGTAATGTTTAAATTTCACAAGAAAATGTGGCAACAAACAAAATGCTGAAACGTCTTCAGGAAACAAACTTTACAAATCAAAGCTGTTAATTATCCTGGTTATCATCTTATAGTTTTGAGTCCAGATCTAACCACTACACCACAAGCACCCCCCATGAATCAGTTCTTATTGGTAAAATGATTATTCAAATCATATTGTATGTGATTCTTTTTGCAGTGTATACATGATTAATAACACGAATGATAAATAGCAATTTCCAGTTCTTAATCATCATAAACACCAGCCGTGTAATTCAATTAACATGTTTTTTAATCAAATAAACTGTATTTTTTTATACACTGTGCAGATGGATGTTGCTTCACATGATGTGTATCTAATTAACAACCAGTGTTTATTCAGAATTATGTGTTTGTCGTTTCCAGTTTATACAATATATAATTTTAAAATATGAATTATAAATAGGAATTAATTAATATATATATGTATTAATAAAATAAAGAATTACATTATATACAAATTCCAAAGGTCAAAAGTCAAAATATTTTTTATTTACAAAATATAATACCTACTCTGACTATTTTAATGGTCACATTTTCCAAAATGTATTCAACAGCTCGAATCAAACTAATTAATATTTTCTATGGTAAAGTCACTCGACAAATTTACTGACTGTATATGAACCTCATACCACCCTGATGAAGGCAGAATGGCAGAAAACGGGACAAATTCAGCATGGCGTGTTGGAGAAGAGGTGAGCAACTTGTTTCATTTTGATTTTGAGTTATCATGTTTCTCACACCAGTCTGTACCTCGTTGTGTGTGAGTGTGTTCTCATAATAAGAAAACTATAGAAATCTAATTTAAAAAATATGTTTAAAATTCCCCATCCAAAACTATAGGGGAGAACGGGGGAATCTGAGGCATCGGGTAATGTGAGCCACCCCCTGTATCTAGGCAACGGAAAACATTTGTGGTCATGTGAGATATATGTTTTCAAGCCCCTCTCATTTCCCCATGGCCCTGAAAGAGAGGACCTCATGGTGCTGTGGTAAGCATGTTTTTTTCACCAAAATAGGTATTTTGCATGTAAAAGTAAATTTTGTCAACTTAATCAACTGTTGTGCCAAAGCAAATGTATTCACGTAGAAAAACTTCTATCATACGATGAAACCATGTGATGCTGATAACTGAAGATTAGCCTGAAATGCTAAGAGAGGTAGTTTTTTCTCAAATTGTGGTGGTGGGGGAAAGTGAGCCAAATGCTGTGGGGGAAAGTGAGCCACTGTCTCACTTTCCCCCACCATGAGGCACAAGTTAAGTTTAGTCTTAAACATATTTTAATGTAATATTACATAACATATGTTTTATTTTAATGTCATACACATTGTAGACAAGCCATCATGGCAAGGAAATACACCAGGAAGACGACCTGGGACAACCACACGGAAAGAGCACCTTCTCATCTTTCCCTGTAACCTTCAGGGCTGGAATGTAGAGTAGGCTTAGTTGTAGAGTATGACAGGCTGATGTTATAATCCATTTGGGTCTTCTCCTGTGTTCTGAGTCCCAGGCTGTTCTCGCTGGTTCTGATTTTCCTATGCTTTGACCCCCAGACACTAGCTGGCTCTAAGGGTCCTGTGTTCTGACCCCCAGACTGTGTTCTAATCTAACTGGTTCTATCTTTCATTTGAATCTTATTAAAACCTTTTGAATTATAATATGTTGTATTTGATTTTGTTCAGAGTTACTTTCAAGTGTTTAGAAAATTAGCTTTGCTTAATTGACCAAACCCCATCATTCTTTTACTAGTCCGACATTAGTTCTGGAATGTGTGGCTAGCTTTCACACTTTCACTGAGAAGCTCTTCCCATATTTTGAAGTTGGAGAGGCTGGTGATGCTAAATCTGCTGATATTAAGATCTGTCAAGGTGATTGTTGTCATTCAAGTTCAGGAATTTAGGTAAATTTTCCAAACTTTCACCTTTAAAAAGTTTGTACCAATAAGCATTTGAGGTTTGATCTGCCCATCTTATTTTTTTAAGGTGATTTTTAAGGATTCAAACACACACACACACACACACACGCACACGCACGCACGCTCGCTCGCACGCACGCACACAAGAGAAATCTATCTGCATCTCTTGAGAGTCCTCTGGTATAAATGAGGATCTTTGTTACATAAAAGCCTGTAGAGCAAGAAAAAGGATTCAAATCCTTTCCTCAGCAAATAAGCTCTGGAAAAAATGAAGAGACCAGTCTGGATTTCTATTTTTAAATCTTCATCTCTGCAGTGTGTAGAATTTTGGGTTTTATTTCCTAGCAGATTTTGTAGAAAGTAATTATAATATCCATAAGTACATTTAATTTTGTGCATAATAGCTGAAAACAAATTTTTTTTAATTATTTAATTTTCCCTTAAAAAGGGTCTCATGTATGTCCATATTTCTGGATATTTTGGACCAAGGCCTAGCGCCGCCATCTTGAAAGTGTCATAGTTGGAATGTCATCAGGTGCATTGTTTAAAATTTAGAATTGTTCTTGTCCTTGAAGGCCACTGTAGCTTCTGGTATTATTTGAAAGGGTTGGGGTTACCCAGGGAGTGTTGCATTATAGAACTTTCTAGAACTTTCTTGATGATGTCATATTACGCACTGCACCTTTAATGACAAAAAAATGTATTGGAATTTGGTAGAAATGTTGTCAGTTGTTCATAGAATTAAACCAAAATGTTCATTCTACTCAAACATATGCCTATAAATAGTAAAAACAAGAGACACTGAACATTTGGAGTGGTCTCTTCATTTTATCCAGAGCTTTATTATGTGACTATACTGTATGTTCCTGTAGCTGTCACATATCTCTCTCTGTATCTGTGCTCTGTGTGTGTGTGTGTGTGTGTGTGTGTGTGTGTGTGTGTGTGTGTGTGTGTGTGTGTGTGTGTGTGTGTGTGTGTTTGTGTGTGTGTGTGTGTGTGTGTGTGTGTGTGTGTGTGTGTGTGTTTGTGCTTTTCCACACAGCGAACACACAGATCAACAGATGAAGAAACGTTATAGAAAACAGGTCAATGCTTCACAGGTGGCAATGTGGCCAAACAACCTTTTTAAACACTAAACGTATTATGTGAATAGAATTTCTTAGAAACTTTTTTGAAAAGTCAAAAATAAGTCATGTTATCTTTTTTTTTTTTTTACACCTTTTTGTCAAACTAATCATACAGTTTCAAACAACATAAGTAATCACACGTAGTTTCTCCCTATCCTACATAAAATTCCACTTTTAAAGGTGCAGTGTGTAATATGACATCATCAAGAAAGTTCTAGAAAGTTCTAGAATGCAATGCTCCCTGGGTAACCCCACCCCTTTTGAATAATAAAAGAAGCTACAGTGGCCTTCAAGGACAAGAATAATTCTAAATGTTAAACAATGCACCTGATGACATTCCAACTATGACGCTTTCAAGATGGCGGCGCCAAGGCCTTGGTCCAAGGTATGGAGAAATATGGACATAGGGGAGAGTGGGGCAAGTTGTGCCATTTGGAAGTTGTGCAACCCCTTGTTTCTAGAAAACCGTGGAAGAAATTGGAAATGTGACCACATATTTAAGAAGAGCCATCCATTTAACTCATCCTGTAAAGAAGGGAGAAACATGGATTAAGATATAAGCACATTTAAGTCAAAAAACTGTTTTTTGCCTTGCTTTAGTATGCTACACTTTGAGTCTATACAGTTAGCACGATGTCAGCCCTAAACTGCTGCATCATGCTTTTTATCCAAATTTCTGGGGTTGGGGTGATTTGTGCCAAAGGGCCTAGGTGAGTTATAAGTAAGTAAGTAAGTAAGTAAAATGTATTTATAAAAGCACATTTATAACAGTTTGCACTGTCCTAAGTGCTGAACATAGTGCATTCAGTAGGTAAACAATGAAGGTAAAATAACAATAACCAAAATAAAAGACATAAAGCCCAGACATCCACATATAAACAAAGATAGTAGTGCAGAGGTAAGATAGTTAGTGGGGAGGAAACGCCAGGGTGTACATATGGGTTTTGAGCCTTGATTTAAAGGCAGAAATGTAGGGGGAATCACATTTGTCAGGTGGCAGTTGGTTCCACAAGCACGGAGCAACTAGGGCAAAGTACATTTCTGAGAGTTGTGCCAGTGGCATGGCTGTATAAGCTGGTCACCAAAAGAAAGTGATTGTCTACAGTAGCTCAGAAGAGAGTGACATATCAATTCCACTTAATGACACCACTGATGAGAGTTCAGATGGCCAGAAAGATGATGATGGTGACTTTGTCATTGTGAGCTTTGCAGGTAAAACCGTTAGATCTGCTAGACTTTGTTTAAGAAAATTGTCCTTCAATCTTTGTCAACTATTTACTTTATTTACTTTAAATACACCTTAAATAAGTGATTGTCTAATGGATTTGTCTTGCATTACAGTTTATGAGATATATAGCAATGGCACAATTCACCCCATGGTATTCTCTCTTGTGGCACAACTTACACCACACCGTGGGGCAAGTTGTGCCACAAGACAACTTTTTTTCCGAAAGCTATACTTCTTCAACAGTTTATTCCAGATCCAAAGTTTTTATTGCCAGGGATGCACAACACCCTGAAATATATGTACATATTTGAGTTGGAGACTTTACTGTCAAGGCCTCACTTTAAAGTCACTTTGAGTAAAAAGTTGCACAACTTGCCCCACTCTCCCCTATATGAGACCCTTTCTAAGTGGAAAAAAA
>OX442365.1:27049861-27087361 GCA_949357725.1 Hyperoplus immaculatus
AACTTTACACTAATATACTTTATATATATATATGGTTTAAAAAGCAGTTCTTCAGACTAATAACATACCTGTAGTCTGTGTGTGTGCTGTATGTCTATGGGCCGTCCTGCCTTCATGCTCTGAGTGAACCAGCTGATGTCCAGCAGGTTAACTGGTCTGTGGGTCGACCCGTCTGTCTGTGAGTCCAGCCACGACCCAACCTCCGCCCCGCTGTTACCCTCTGAGATAACGTGTGTCACCATCGCACTGTAGAAAAGACAATATTTAGGACGCAAGGCAGAAATCAGGTCATTTCTATGCAACGTTCTCCTTTATATCAAGTGATAGATAACGACAGATAACGTGTGTGACTAGTGAAAAGACAATGGCACACAGGAGACTAGTGTTTAAATTGGATAACTATATTTTACATTACTTTTTTTTTTAAATACCTATTTTTAATGTATATATTTGTTAAAATAAAATAAGAATGTATTACAAATAATCGAATTTTTTAAAATAAGTTTTTTTATGTAGAAATCTGAATTTGTGAAGTAAGTAAAGCTGCCAGAAAATGTTAGGCCTATTGCAGCCACGACCGAACATCTGCCCAGCTGTTACCCTCTGAGATAATGTGTGTAACGATCGCACTGTGGAATAGACCATATTCAGGATGTAATGCAGAGATCACACACACAAGAAGCTACAAGAAGTTTGTGCGTCTAGTGTTTGTGTCAATGTGTGTGTGTGTGTGTGTGTGTGTGTGTGTGTGTGTGTGTGTGTGTGTGTGTGTATGTGTGTGTGTGTGTGTGTGTGTGTGTGTGTGTATGTGTGTGTGTGTCCAGTCTACACACACTCATTCACATCATCTTTTATAGTTTTTTATAGTTTTCTCCTGACCTCCATAACATCTCAAACATGTGATGGTCATGAAGTATGATTGGATAAAGCCAGAGTTAAAATCAGTATTTCATTTTTACAACATATTAGAGTCCAACATTTTCACAGAACAGATTTTGAATACAGCCTTTTTTCATTTCAATAATAGAAAAATACTATTGTACAGGTCTTAAAAATGTAAACATCTCAGCATGTTTTTGAGAACAAAATGTCTCATCAATTAGACAGTGAACAACATATGAACAAATCCTTCTGTAATGACCTTCAGAATAGCGCTGAGAATGATTATGGAAAGTTTAGTTGATTCAAGTGCTATAGAAGTTGAGATTTTTTGTTCAAAGTAAAAAAAAATTAAAATGTAGGCTGTAATATGTCTCTCTTGGATGTAGAACGAGGTAGAAAAAGTTGCATTAAACTGTTAATAGCCTTTGTCAAAATGTGCAGGTTAAAAATCTACTCCAGTGTATGTTATGCTACTGTAGTGGTGAAGCTATTTGCATAAAATGGAATATGTCAAAATGTGCAGCTTAAAAATCTACTAGGCCTACTGTCAATATAAGCTCTGTATGTTTACGCATAGTTCTTAATTTGTAAAGAAACTAGGGATGATGTCAGAAAAATTTAAATAACAGCCTACCTCAAAATGTGCAGTTTAAAAATCTACTACAGTGTTATTACCTGAACGTTTCCTCCACTCTGAATTCATTCTTTGCCGCGAGCTGCGAGAGGAAAGCTCTTCTGCTCGCGCCCATCTTCCTCTCCAACAGGAATAAAACCACGTCAGGGAACTTAACTGGTGCTTTAACTGCTATTACGTCAGTCCCAGTGTTCCCATTATTCCCAGTTTGAGTGGACAGGAGTTTCCTTCGCTTTAAGGGCACCATATTTACCGTAAAAATGACGCTAAAATGACGTTAAACTAGCTAATGGCGCGCTATTGTTTGTTACCGGAAACATATAGAGTACATTATCTATGTCAGGTTAGCGCTGTAGGTTGAAAAAACAACTTCTAGCGCATAAAAAACTTCCGTGTATGAGTGAACCACAAATGCAGATGTGTTGTGTGTTACTGGGTTACTGAGCCGGCTGCGGTGCGCTACCAAAATAATTCCGACTAGAAACAATACACTGTACGTTAAAACTGCCCGGTATGGTAGCAAATACATTATGTATACATATCGAGTTGTGCACTAAACACGACAATTTTTTTTCCATCAATTTACAAAATAATAAATTTAAATAAATTTTTTTACTTCTCAAATATTTGACTTATTTTATCATCTCATTCAATATTTCATAAATGTTATTTAATTATTGTTATCAATATTATTCTTGTTATCATCTAATATTTTCTTATAATATTCTTTCTCGCGTGTTCTTATAATATTGATGAATTTATTTTTATATTCTTTATATCTATTCTCAGCATCTATTAGTTCTACGACTTATCCAATCTCTGTAAAGTGTGTTTTTCTTTTTACAGGCATTTTGTAAACCCTTTGTGATCCATGGACATTTGTCACATTTTAGTAGTCTATTGTATTCTTTGGCGACAGAGCTTTCTCCAGGGCAGCTCCCAGGCTCTGGAACAGCCTCCCCCAACATATGCGTGACTCTGAGTGACTCTGAGTCCCTCACCATCTTCGAGTCCAAACTCAAGACCCATCTCTTCTCCTCCGCCCACCCCTAGTTCACCCACCAACCCAACTCTACATGTTCTTAAAGCGGGTCGGCCGATGATCAAAGGGTTGGAGTTTCGATCCCCGCCCTGCCACTTGTGTCATAGTTGTTGTGTCCTTGGGCAAGACACTTCACCCACCTTGCCTCGTGTGAATGTCGATAGTTAGCCTGCTATCGGTGTGTGAATGGTAACGTGTAAATGGGAACAGGTCTCCCTTGCAAAAGAGTCTTCGGACTCAATGGGATATACCTGTATAAATAAAGGTTAGTTCTTTTTTGTTTGTTTACTGTTTTGTTTTTGTAAAGCGCTCTGAGTGAGAGAAGCGCACTATATAAATAAAATGTATTATTATTATTATTATTATTATTATTATTCTTGGATTGGACAGTTTTTTTTATCGCATAATGACCTAAATATTCTTAGAAATGTTTCGTATGTGCACCGTCAATTTCATTTGCTTGGTATATTATGTCCCAGTTCTGAGCCATTAAGTCGTTTTTTTCAGTGCATTGATGGATTCTTCTGACTTCTATTCCGTTTGTTTATCTCGCTTATTTTTGTAATTGCAGTCTTAGATTGTAAAGACTGGCAAGTGGTCACTGATTTCATTAATCAATAATCCACTCATTACGTTGTTAAATAAGTAAGATATATAAGTAAGAGAGTTATGCCGAAGTAGTGTGTGTGTGTGTGTGTGTGTGTGTGTGTGTGTGTGTGTGTCTGTGTGTGTGTGTGTGTGTGTGTGTGTGTGTGTGTGTGTGTGTGTGTGTGTGTGTGTGTCTGTCTGTCTGTCTGTCTGTCGGTCTGTGTGTGTGTGTGTGTGTGTGTGTGTGTGTGTGTGTGTCTGTCTGTGTGTGTGTCTGTCTGTCTGTCTGTCTGTCTGTCTGTCGGTCGGTTGGTCTGTCTGTGTGTGTGTGTGTGTGTGTGTGTGTGTGTGTGTGTGTGTGTGTGTGTGTGTGTGTGGTAGTAGTATAAAGTAAAAAAGAATGGGATTTGGCACACCCATTATTGCCAGGCTTGAGGACAGAGCCACACCTGGTTCCAGTTAGTGTGATTGCTGCTCAGTAAAGCCCAGCCTGCATTCATCTTTACTCATTTCATTAGAGTGGTAATGGGGCAACTGAAGGCTATACTTCAATAGACAAACACATCCTCAGTTTTAACTTGGTTAGAGTTTAAAAAAAAAAAATAATTAAAAAGTTTCAGAGACTTAAGCGTTATTATGGCTGAGTTGGTTGAAAATACCCGTGGTTTGAGCAGTAGCAGCATAATTGGTTATCTACACGATCCAGTGAATGAGTTGAAATCACAAATACAAACCATGTGGACAAGAGAGCCCCGTTCCATAGGATTTTCTCATCTTCTGGAAAACAACATAGAGTTTTCTCCTCTTGTGGAAACCATCGGATCACAGGTCTATGTTGACCTTGATGAGAGCAGTGACTCCACAAACCAGCCAGAGGAAAGCAGGTAAGGAGGACCACATGGAGCGTCTGCAGTTAAAGGCCTACTTCACCGGTGGGAATATGAAGGTGTATTGAATTCTGAGATCCTATGTAGTATAAATGTGCAAAAATTTTATTAAATCGGTTCATTCTAGCCTGAGAAAAGGCAGAAAGAGTGTTTTATGGTCTCACTGTCTAACCCTACATTTTACTCACTGTGAGTCGTAGTGAGTAAAAGGTGAGACCATAAAACACTCTTTCTGCCTTTTCTCAGGCTAGAATGAACCGATTTAATAAAATTTTTGCACATTTATACTACATAGGATCTCAGAATTCAATACACCTTCATATTCCCACCGGTGACGTAGGCCTTTAACTCCGTAAGTATAGGATAATGACAAAATGTCTCCCCCTTTTTTTTTTTTTTTTGATTTTTAGTCGCCCTCCCTTCGACATTTCTTCAACTCTCCAGTCAATGGCCTCGACGGGAACTTTGGGTTTGAAAGAAATGTACTCATCTGTACTCAAGCTGCTATCTGACAATCCAGCTTTTTCTCCTTCAAATGATCAGGATAACTATGCAGACAGGTAAGATATTGTAAATCTGTTAAAGGCCTAATTCACCGGTGGGAATATGAAGATGTATTGAATTCTGAGATCCTATGTAGTATAAATGTGCAATTTTTTTTTTTTAAATTGGTTCATCCTAGCCTGAGAAAAGGCAGAAAGAGTGTTTTATAGTCTCACTGTCTAACCTTACAGGTTGCGTTCCGAATCGCATACTTTCTACTATATAGTATGTAGAAAAAAGATTTAGGATGTCCCAATTCTTATGGCCAGATTTAGGATGGTTAGAAGTACCCGGATGTCCTACTTCATGCGGCCAAGATTGTTAGTGTTGAAAAGTGCATCCTATTTGGGCGATTCTGACCCACAATCCAGTGCGCACGTGAAGTGACGTAACATCGACGAAGCCTCCATATGAAAACAAACGGGGATGCGACGGATATAAAAGCAAGATCAAGGCGCAATGTTATGATGAAATAAGAGAGTAAAGTATGTCCCAATAGTATGCCTACTACATCCTAACTAGATTCTTTTTATCGTCGGATGTAGTATGTAGAATAGACAAAAGAAAGAGTATGCGATTCGGAACGCAACCATAGTCTCACTGTCTAACCCTACATTTCTTTTTCTGTGACATCACAGAAAGAGAAATGTAGGGTTAGACAGTGAGACCATAAAACACTCTTTCTGCCTTTTCTCAGGCTAGGATGAACCGATTTCTAAAATGTTTGCACATTTATACTACATAGGATCTCAGAATTCAATACACCTTCATATTTCCACCGGTGAAGTAGGCCTTTAAGTATTTTGTAATCTTTTATACCTTTAACTAAATGTGTCCTGCTTCATAAACCCAGGGAGGCCCAACCGGTGGAGGAGGAAGGTCTGAGTTTCTGCTCAAACTACTTCACGTTTGGTAAGTTTTTACCTTTTCTTCTTTCGGCTGTTGTCAGTGATTGAACAGTGGAACATCTAGAGCAAATGTAAAGTAGCTTGTGTTCATTTCTGCCCTTCCAGCCATTCTCTACCAGGACTACTCTCTGCAGGCCGTGAGAGATGATCTTCACAGACTGAGCAACAGTTTTGTGTCTGAACCGATGACGCCTCAGTATGTGCCGCCCCTGCCCTTCCTTCGGCCCCCGGGATCCCCTCCCTGCCATTCTAAAGCACCTCAGATTCCCTCTCCTGATGTGACTCCATACCCACCCCTGCTTCCACCAAACGTGGTGCCTCAGAGCAGGTTTTGGCATGATCCAGATGAGGTGAAGGCCCATGGCGGGGCCCAATATGGCTATGGCTATGGCCATGGCAGGGCCCATGACCATGGCGGGGCCCAGGGCTATGGCCATGGCAGGGCCCATGACCATGGCGGCTCTGAAGCCCATGGCGGGGCCCAGGGCTATGGCCATGGCAGGGCCCATGACCATGGCGGCTCTGAAGCCCATGGCGGGGCCCAGGGCTATGGCCATGGCAGGGCCCATGACCATGGAGGGGCCCAATATGGCGGGGCCCAGGGCTATGGCCATGGCAGGGCCCATGACCATGGCGGGGCCCAGGGCTATGGCCATGGCAGGGCCCATGACCATGGCGGCTCTGAAGCCCATGGCGGGGCCCAATATGGCGGGGCCCATGGCTGGGCCCAGGCCCATTATGGCGGGGCCCATGGCGTGTCAAACAGAGAGATTCCCCGTCAGGAGGTGTGAAAGGCTCTTGTAAACAAGTTAAACATTACTTTTTCAGATAGCTTTCTAACTTCAAGTTTTTTTTTATTCAGTTATGGGAATATACCTTTTAGAAAATGTTCACTTCTGACGCACCCATAGTGACATAGTGCACCTTTTTTAATCCTTTACACTTCAGACATGGTCATCATTACCAACTTGCTGCATTTGTGATAAATTTAAAAAAAAAATAAATAAAAAAATGACAATAATAATTCATTCTTGTTCCCTCCTAGTTTTCGTTGGCGGGCTATGAAGAGTCTATCTATAAGAGCCATGAGGGGACTCCATACTCACCCTTGCTTCCACCAACCGTGGTGCCTCAGAGCAGCTTTTGGCATGGTCCAGATGAGGTGAAGGCATCTAGCGGGGCCTATAGCTTGTCCCACAGAGAGATGGGCTGTCGGGAGGTATGAAAGGCTCTCGTAAACAAGTGCACTTCTCTGACACACCCATAGTGACATAGTGCACCTTTTTTTTTTTTTTTTTTTTTAATCCTTTACACTTCAGACATGATCATCATTACCAATGTGCTGCATTTGTGATTTAAAAAATAATAATAAAAATAATTAAATTACAATAATAATTGATTCTTGTTCCCTCCTAGTTTTCGTTGGAGGACGCATTAGAGCCTGACTGTAAGAGCCATGGGGCGACTCCATATTCACCCGTGCCTCCACCAACCGTGATGCCTCAGAGCAGGTTTTGGCATGATCTAGAAGAGGTGAAGGCATCTGGCCTGCTCTTGCGCTTGTCCAAGAAAGAGATTGAACATCAGGAGGTGTGTAAGGCTCTCGTAAACAAGTTAAACATTACTTTTTCAGATAGCTTTCTAACTTCAAATAGTGTTCGGGTTTTTTTTTTTTTAGAAAATGTTCACTTCTGACACACCCACAGTGACATAGTGCACTTTTTTTTAATCCTTTACACTTCAGACATGGTCATTACCAATCATTCGTGATAAATTTAAAAAAAAAAAATAAATTTAATGACAATAATAATTCATTCTTCTTCATCCTCCTATTGTCTTTCTCCCTGAAGTCGATGTTTGAGTTGATGAAATCTGAAGCGTTTTACTTTAAGAGCCTGGGGGTCGCCGTCAATCATTTCTACGCGTCAGAGTCACTGAAACGGACCCTGTCTCCAATGGAGCATCGCATTCTGTTTGCCAACATTGTGCATGTGAGGACGGCTAGTGAAAAGTAAGAACTCCACACATACAGTCCCTCCCTATTTACATATACGTTCTTGAACTGGATGTGTTAAACCTGCAGTGTGTAGAATTTTGGGTTTTATTTCCAGGCAGATTTTGTAGAAAGTAATTATAATATCCATAAGTACATTTAATTTGGTGCATAATAGCTGAAAAATGTTTTGAATTATTATTTTTTCCCTTAGAAAGGGTCTCATATATGTCCATATTTCTGCATATTTTGGACCAAGGCCTAGTGCCACCATCTTGAAAGTGTCATAGTTGGAATGTCATCAGGAGCATTGTTTAAAATTTAGAAATTTTCTTGTCCTTGAAGGCCACTGTAGCTTCTGTTATTATTCGAAAAGGGTTGGGGTTACCCAGGGAGCGTTGCATTCTAGAACTTTGTAGAACTTTCTTGATGATGTCATATTACACACTGCACCTTTAATGCTGGGTCCCTTCTGTCTCTAGGTTCCTCAAGGATCTGGAAATGCGCCTGGCAGAGAGTGTGTTGATCTCGCAGGTTGGAGACAATGTGCTGCGCCACTGCTCAGAGTTTCGCCGCTGCTATGTGCCCTATGTCACCAACATGCAGTTCCAAGAAGACGCCCTCAAGGACCAGTAAGTCTCACTCCTGTGCTCTTTGAGTTGATGATGATGATAATAATTGATAAGATTTATATAGCGCTTTTTTGGAGGTCACTCAAAGATGCTTAAAGGCCTACTTCACCAGTTTGAATATGAAGGTGTATTGAATTCTGAGATCCTATGTAGTATAAATGTGCAAAAAAAAATTTAAATCGGTTCATCCTAGCCTGAGAAAAGGCAGAAAGTGTTTCTTTTAACCCTATATTTCTCTTTCTCGTGACACCACAGAAAGAGAAATATAGGGTTAAAAAAAACGTAATTTGTAAATATTACTGTGATGTCACAGTAAAAGACATCACAGTAATATTTACAAAGTAAGTTTTTTTTTTTTTTTTTTTTTTTTTTTTTTTTTTTTTTTTTTTTTAAAACCCTATATTTCTCTTTCTGCCTTTTCTCAGGCTAGGATGAACCGATTTAATTTTTTTTCGCACATTTATACTACATAGGATCTCAGAATTCAATACACCTTCATATTCAAACCGGTGAAGTAGGCCTTTAAAGTTGAGTTGAGTCTTCCCCAACTTTTCATGCAGTGAAGAATATCTTGTATTTCCTGCCCCCTCAAAACAACGTTGCAGAGAATTCCATACTTTCACTCCTACCACTGAAGTACACATTTGGGGCGACTGTGGCTCAGGTGGTAAAGCGGGTCGGCCGATGATCAATGGTTGGAGGTTCGATCCCCGCCCTGCCACCTGTGTCATGGTTGTTGTGTCCCTGGGCAAGACACTTCTCCCACCTTGCCTCGTGTGAATGTCGATAGTTAGCCTACTATCGGTGTGTGAATGGGAACAGGTCTCCCTTGCAAAAGAGTCTTCGGACTCAATGGGATATACCTGTATAAATAAAGGTTAAAAAAAAATAATAAATTTGTTTTGCTGTTGTCCTTGCAACTTGATGACTTAAAGTGTCCTTTTCTTCTTCCTTCATTTTCTATAAGGATAAACAGATTTTGAAGATTTGCTGGCAGTACTTTAGTTTTTGCTTTAAACATAACAATAAGTGTCTGTAATTCAATCCTATTCAAGGCAGCACAACAGAGACTTTCTGTCCACAATCAAGATGCTTGAGAGCGACCCAGTGTGTCAAAGACAGAGCCTCAAGTCCTTCCTCATTCTTCCCTTTCAGAGGATCACTCGACTAAAACTGCTCCTACAGGTATAGTGGTCTGGTCAGATTACCATGCATCCAAATGAATACATTTAAAGCAGCTCTGAGTAACATTTAAATATCTTTTAAACAGCCTCATGTTTCCTCTGATAACCATAAATTACCTTTAACAGCAAACGAGACCATCAGTGCAAAGAAAGACGTTTTTATATAGTTTTTATTACTGCTTTTGGTCTGGTCGTACACCCAGTCCGATTTTCGGTTCACGCGTGCATGTTCTATGGTCACATATCCGTATTGGTCGCAGATTTCAGTGTGGCGCAGGAACGCGATTTGAGAAGCCTATGGCTCCAGGTGAGGGAAGGGGAGCGAGAGCCTTGTTTGAGACAGTTATTTGTCGTCATAATGACTGATAACGGGGCTGAACCATCAAAGGACAAAAAAAAGAAAATGCAATGAAGAAAAGCTAAAAGGGAGAGTGATAGGCGGGCGGCAGGGCGTTGCCAAGCAACGTATACACAATTTCACAGAGCGAACCTAGACTGCAGTGTTTACTCCTAAATGGATGAGCGGTAGCCTACTAAAACAAAGTTTACTTTGCCTTACCATCATCAAATGACCATTATTCATCTGAAATAGTCATTATTTACAACAACATAAACACATTACCTCATCGTGATCCATACTAACTGCCGTCTGTGCTTTCTGTGAGGACACGTAATCTTTCAGCTCCGTGAGAGAGTAGTTAGGTGACACTGCATCAACTCATTACAATCAGGTGTGTGTAGCACTGACTGGCATTAGTTGATGCAGAGTCACCACTCTCACCAAGCCGAAAAGAGTCCGCTGCCCTCACACTTTCGTCACACGGACACGCACTATATTGCTTCCTGCTTATTTGAATCTTGCACGCCCGGCACGCCTGGCGTCGTAAAAATACTACCGCTTTTGTCCAAATGCCGCCGATGGACAAAGTTACTCGCAGTGGCTTTAACTTGGCTTGGCATGTTTCAGAAGTCAACTAAGGCTTATTTTGTGTTTGTTTTTCTTCTTTCTTTTAAGCGCATCCTCAACGAGACTGAACAAGGCTCTCACTCCATTTTAAATCTGGAAAAGGCAATTGACTCCATTCATGAGGTACACTGATGGTTTGTCTGGATCTGTACGTTCATGCTGACTGACACAGAACTGGGGAATGAGCTCGTATTAGGAAAGGAGAGTATGTGGCGGTGTAAGTTGTGCTTAAACCTGCAGTGTGTCGAATTTTGGGTTTTATTTCCTAGCAGATTTTGTAGAAAGTAATTATAATATCCATAAGTACGTTTAATTTAGTGCATAATAGCTGAAAAAACATTTTTGAATAATTTTTTTTTTCCCTTAGAAAGGGTCTCATATGTCCATATTTCTGCATATTTTGGACCAAGGCCTAGTGCCGCCATCTTGAAAGTGTCATAGTTGTAATGTCATCAGGTGCATTGTTTAAAATGTAGAATTGTTCTTGTCCTTGAAGGCCACTGTAGCTTCTGTTATTATTCGAAAGGGTTGGGGTTACCCAGGGAGTGTTGCATTCTAGAACTTTCTTGATGATGTCATATTACACACTGCACCTTTTTAAAAAGGCGGAAGGAAATACATTGGATAGCAAATTTGAAATGACTCTCTGGATCTTCAGATAGTGACAGAGTGTAACGAAGGGGTCGAAAAATGCAGACGAATGCGGGAGCTGGTCGGCCTCGATGCGAAGCTGGATTTCAGCAGAGTTAAGGTGACGACTTCTTCTTCTTTTCCAAGTCTTTTCTTATCAACTTGATTTCTGTTATTTTAAACCCACAGAAGATGGCATGGCGGCAGTGGCGAAGTGGGTAGGGAGTTCGCCTCTGGTGTGCAGGGTCGGAGGTTCGATCCCCCGTCTCCCCGCCACATGTCGAAGTGTCCCCGGGCAAGACATTGAACCCTGAATTGCTCCCGATAGTTAGCTTGCATCCTGGTAGCTGCTGCTATCGGTGTATGAATGTGTGTGTGTGTGATTGGGTGAATGTGTACAAAACGATGTAAAGCGCTTTGAGTCTGTAAAAACGGAGATAAAGCGCTATACAAGTCCATTTACCATAAATTGTAACTAACTTCTTCCATTTTTCAGTCATTTCCTCTGGTTAAACATGGCCGTTTCCTGGTGCGTGATGGTACACTGAGGCAGCTGGTGGTGGATGGTGCCCGTGGCTCAAAGATTTCATTCATTAGGGTCCACCTGCACCTCTTCAACAACCTTTTGATCATTTCCTCAAAAAGGTATTTGGCGTGCACAAAATGGGACAATTACTGAGTGACCATGATTTCACACATTTAAACCTGCAGTGTGTAGAATTTTGGGTTTTATTTCCTAGCAGATTTTGTAGAAAATAATTATAATATCCATAAATGTGTTTAATTTAGTGCATAATAGCTGAAAAAAAATTTAGAATAATTTTTTCTTCCTTTAGAAAGGGTCTCATATATGTCCATATTTCTCCATACCTTGGACCAAGGCCTAGTCGCCGCCATTTTGGAAGTGTCATAGTTGGAATGTCATCAGGTGCATTGTTTAAAATTTCAAATTGTTCTTGTCCTTGAAGGCCACTGTAGCTTCTGTTATTATTCTAAAGGGTTGGGGTTACCCAGGGAGCGTTGCATTCTAGAACTTTGTAGAACTTTCTTGATGATGTCAATTACACACTGCACCTTTAACCAAACTATTTATCTCTCTCTTTGTATCATTTCAGCTGGTATTCAGGCAGACTCTGTGTTGTGGATCACGCCGTATTCCCAAAGCATGTGCGCATTGTGCATATGCTGACCGAGTCCCTGCGTCTGCCACCAGACTCCTTCCTTCTGCATCTCACTCAAAGTGGAACCGGACAACCCACCGCCATGATGCTTGTTGCGGACAAGAGGTACGAGTGGTTCTTCAATTTTATTTATTTTTTTAATCCCGGTAAAGGGTTTTTTACTGGGAGTTTTTTTTTTTCTCAGCCGAGCTAAGGGTGTAAGGGGCAGAGGGTGTCATATTGTATGGAATGTAAAGCCCACTGAGGCAAATGTCTATTTGTGATTTTGGGCTATACAAATAAAACTAATTTGATTTATAAATCTCCTTTAGCAGCTAAACTTCCATCTGTAATTACTGTCTTTTTGTCTTTGTGTCCTTTGCAGTTCAGATAAAGAGGGATGGATGACGGCGCTGTGTGGAGGCGTTGATGTCTAAATAGTGACGAAATGAAACCACGAGAAATCTGCAATTTTATGACTTAAAACTGTTTAATTTAGTGTATTTTAATTCTTATATTTTTTTTTTTTGATAATTTGTTCATTAATGTTTATCCTCACTTCTCCACACATAATGTTCTGAATGATTTATTTTTTTTTAAATGGTTCTTGGAGGCATGCATATACAACATGAAAGCATTCACGCACGCACTGAAGATGTCACAATGGGCTAACACACAGGATGGGTGAGGGGATACTTTTTCATTTAAAAACTTAAAAACTTACAGCAACAAATTAAACTAAACACCTTCATATCCTTTAATCAATTTAAACAAACTATCTTAAATCTGCCAAACTCTACCTGTAACTGTTTTAATTAGGCTATATTGTACTTTCACCCATTTCATTTTAATTGCTGCCACTCTTCACCACTATGTAAATGTTTCAATTGTTTTTTTTTTCTCTCTTCACCTGTTGTTGTGTATTTGCATTGAATATTGTGTATGTATTGTTGTTTTTCCTTGGAATTTATTTACATCATTGTAAATGAGGGTCACCCCTCAATTGGTCTCTCGAGGATAAATAAAAGTTAAATGAAAAGGAAAATGAATTGTACTTATGTCACAATCGTTCCTTATTTTTCACATGATTTAAAAAAAAAAAAAAAAAACGTTTTAATTTTTTTTTCTAGTCACAGGCTTGATTTGCACCACCAATTAAACCATGAAAATTCAAGTTGACTCAATCATTCATTCATTTATTTGAGCTGCTAAAAAAAAAATGGTTGTTAGACTATCTTGTTTCTAAGAAATTTGATTTGTCTCATGCACATTAACAATTACAGCAGCTGTGTGTGTGTGTGTGGTGTAGTGAGCAATCATTGGCAATGACATTCTTAAGTCCCAGGCTCCTCTCAACAATGCAATATAGGAAAAGAAAATGAGAAATTGATTGTCTCTAGAACTGTATGTTGTATTACATCGTAAGCCAAAAGGAACATCTTGTAAATCCATGATTACAAACATGACAGTGAGTATTTTTAAATTAAGCTCCCTGTGTTTCACAAAATCACACAACCAAACGTTTTATATATTTTCGAGTTGTGCTCTGAACACGTCACAAAATGTTTCCGTCAATTTACAAAATAATATTTTTTTTTACTTTACTTATTTTATCATCTCAATCAATATTTCATAAATGTTTAAACAATTTTAATTTAATTGTTGTTATTTATTATACATCCCATATTATTCTAAACGTGCATAGCATTTTAAAATGTTGACTAAATGTTTCAGATTTTTTTTTAAACTTAAATTTGACTTATCTCATAATCTTTATTTATTTTTCACATGATTTCAAGTAAGAATCTCAGATTAAAAAAAAAAAAACGTTTTAATTGTTCTTTCTAGTCATAGGCTTCATTTGCACCACCAATAAAACCATGAAAATTCAGTCAATTCAATTGTTCATTCGTTTATAAATATAGACTTACTGGTCTTGTTTACCACATTCAGCTCATCTTGACCATATCAGTCTCACCAGTTAGTACAAAGGAAGTGCTCACAGATTTTGGTTGATAATATATGTAGAGCCTCTTCTTATCATTGAGAAATCTCTTACTATATATATATATATATAGGCTGCATATCTATATACTATGAGGAAAATGTTCCTTTTTGAGCCGCATAAAAAAAAATGGTTGTTTGAATTTCTCAGAAACCAGTGTTGTCTAGAACGGTGTGTTATAACATCTTAAGCCGATAGGAACATCTTTTAAGTTCAACATTACAAACATCCCATTGAGGTTTTTTTTTATAATTAAAGGTGAAGTCAGCAATTTTGGAGAATTTTTGTTGACAAAATCACTTTTTTGTCAAAGTCAGTGAATATCTCCTACCTGTCTGTACTGTGTGTGTGCTGAAAAAAAAATCCTGGTGTTAATGCATGGCCTAGGCTCTGTAAATGGGAATGTTGCTTTCTACGGTGGCCCTCCTTTGTTTACATACTAGTTTACAGAGCCTACGGACAGGTAGTGGATCATGAGGAGATATTCACTGATTTTGCTGACAGAAATTCTCCAGAATCGCTGACTAAAATGCAGTAACTAAGCAGGTTTTTAGGTCAAATTTTAAGGGAAATTACATGGAAATATTGCTATATTAGTGTCAGGTTAGTTTCAGTTCCCCTTTCTATGTAGATTAAGTTCTGTTTTTCATGAAAGAAAACCTACACTCGTTAAAATATGTGTTACGAGAGTAAAATAAAGAATGCTAAATGTAAAATAGATACAGTAATTAATAAATAAAATTAAGAAAAATATAAGGCATATAAGGTAGTAAAATATAAGTAAAAGTAAAGCAGGAAATAAGAAGACTGAGGGAGTAGAGGTTAAATAAGTAAAATTTTAAAATAAAAAATTCAATTAATAAAAAGGCATCAGTAATAAAAAATAAATAAAAAGTGATGATATTAATAGTAATAATAATTGAATAAATAAATATAAAAAATTAAATAATATAAAAAAAATTAATTAAAATATATATAAAAATATGTTAGAGGACAACGTATCCAGGCAAATATAAAAGTTCCAGTATTTTTCAGTGTCAGTAAAAAAGTGAAGTTGTGTAAAAAATATTTGAACAGTTTGTTCTCTTGAGTTCTGTCACTCCTCCCACTGATCATATGACCACGCGACTTCACTTCCTCAAACAGACACGACAGGAGGCTCGTGCGTCCAGTGTGTGTGTGTGTGTGTCTTATAATAGGTCCATGGTGTGTGTGTTTGTGTGTCCAGTCTACACACGCTCATTCACTCATCACATCCTCTTTCAAAAAGCTTCAAACGAAACCTAGCTAAATCTCTACACCTCTGTCTCTCTCTGTCTCTGTGTGTGTGTGAGTGTGTGTGTGAGTGTGTGTGTAGCCTTTTCTGTGATAATGGCTGGACCGTCGCGAGCTCAGAAAGACCCCCTCCTCGCGCTACTCTTGCTTACCTGCTGCGTCAGGTGTTTGACAGCGTTTGGGGGACCGGGAGATAAACCGAGCAACATCATCCTCATTGTAGCCGATGACCAAGACGTTCAGCTGGGGGGAATGGTGAGTGTGTCCCGCTAAACTTCATGGAAGTCACTGATAGCAAACTAATACATTATATTGATAAGGGGATTGATATGGTTAACGACGTGAGGTTACTAGTGACTTGGAGACTGTTTTTTAAGCGCCTACCTTAGAATACTCATTTATTTTAGTATAATGTCTGTATTAGGCCTATAAGGTATAATATGTAAACAGTAAAAGAGCTGGGACTAAAAAGTTAAAGGTGCAGTGTGTAACTTTGGGTGTGTCAGTGAAGTGAAACAGTTTCTAAGGTATATTCTCATCATAACTGGATAAACTAACTTTCCTCACAGGAAAAAATTGATCCCTGGAACACTGTTTGAAGTTAGAAAGCTTCCTGAAAAGTTACTGTATCACTGTCTGTTGTTGTTTACAGCAGCATGGCCCACAGTTTGGTTCACAAACATATTCTATAGTCTTACCCTTGGTTCCAGGTTCCTCCAAACAATTTAGTTTTGATGATATAATGCTTAAATAACAAGAATTACATGTAGAGTAAATATGTTTTGTAAACTAACTGCAGGCTCTGCAAAAGTAACCAAATCCCCCTCCACTGAAACTGCATAGTGCACCTTTTAACAGGGAAAAATGTAAGGAACTTAAACAGTAAAAAGAAATGCTGTTATTTAATTATAGACTTACACAGACCCATATTTTTATCTAAACCAGGTTAAGGTTTAAACGTGTATTTCGTGTGTGTGTGTGTGTGTGTGTGTGTGTGTGTGTGTGTGTGTGTGTGTGTGTGTGTGTGTGTGTGTGTGTGTGTGTGTGTGTGTGTGTGTGTGTGTGTGTTCTTTCCCCAGACCCCTATGAAGAAAACTAAAGAGTTGATAGGCGCCGCGGGAGCAACATTTGTCAATGCTGTGAGTATGTACTCAGTTATTCTGGAGAACGCTTGTTGTCTAAAAATCACTTTTTGATCGAAAAATCAGTGAATATCTCCTCATGATCCACAGCCTAGGCTCTGTAAATGGGCATGATGGCTATCTATGGTGCCCCGCCTTTGTTTACATACCAGTTTACAGAGTCTAGGCTGTGTATTAACGCCAGATTGTTTTACAGTACAGACAGGTAGTGGATCATGCTGAAATATACAGACGCAAACAGACAAGGTTTAGTCAATTAAACACCTTAAATGTACATTTTGGACCTTGGATTTATACTAGTGTGAAAGAAGACATGTTACGGAAGAAGCAAAATAGACAAAATCTAAAAATTGTCCAGGGCTTGCTTTAAAAAAAAACTAAATTTTTGCCTACAGTGTCTTGCTTAAAGTAGCCTACACTGTTACATACATATCCCCACACCATTCTATGCTGTCTCCTGTGATTTCACATAGGCTAAAAATGTCGAAACTTGCCTTACACATCCTTCTGTACATTGCTTTCGTGTACACACACGCTCTCTCACACACACACACTCACTCACTCACACACTCACTCACTCACTCACTCACTCACACACGCTCTCTCACACACACACACTCACTCACTCACTCACTCACTCACTCACTCACTCACTCACTCACTCACTCACTCACACACACACACACACACACGCTCTCTCTCTCACACACACACACACATTCACTCACTCACTCACTCACTCACTCACTCACTCACTCACTCACTCACTCACTCACTCACTCACACACGCTCTCTCTCTCACACACACACACACACACTGAAGTCTGTCTACTTCAAAATTTCAACATATTTCTGCTGACATTTCCCTCATTCTCTCTCTCTCTTCCCTATTTCCTTAATTCAAAAACAGTTCACAGTAACGCCTCTGTGCTGCCCGAGTCGGAGCAGTATTTTAACGGGCCGTTACCCTCATAACCACGAGGTGAGAAATAACTCACTGGACGGGAACTGTTCTAGTGTCCAGTGGCAGAAAGGTCCCGAGTCTGAAGCCTTCCCAATCTACCTCAACAAGCAGAAGTACCAGACATTCTTCGCCGGGAAATATCTCAACCAGGTTTGGAAATTACATTATATTATAATATACAGCTCTTGATAAAAATGAAGAGACCACTCCAAATGCTCAGTTTCTCTCATTTGACTATTTATAGGCATTACGTTTGAGTAGAATGAACATTTTGGTTTTATAATATAAACTGCTGACAACATTTCTACCAAATTCCCAATAAAAAATATTGTCATTTAGAGCATTTTCCATTAAGTAATGTAGAGATGAAGATTCAAGAAAAATCCAGACTGGTCTCTTCATTTTTTCCAGAGCTGTATATCTGTTTAAAGGGATTTTTAAGGCAGTTTTCAAGCTTGTATTAATTCTAAAAAACACACCTGTTGTTAGGGGGGTTAGCAAGGGAGCGTTGACATCTAGAACCTTCACCACTAGATGCCGCTAAATATTCTGATTTTACACAGTGTACCTTTTTTAAAGTAGCTACGAGGAACTTTTAAATATTTCTGAAACAGTCTAATGTTTCCTCTGATGATCATAAATGACATGTAACAGCAAAAGAGACCATCAGTGCAGAGTATGTTTTTTAATATAGTTTTTCTAAATGCATTTTTAAAGGTCCTCTTAAAGGCTATTATGAATATTTCAGTTCGGATTAAAGTGCTCTACTTTCTTAATGACTCTGTTTACTGCAACAACAGATATATCTCACCTCAGCCTGTGTGTGTGTGTGTGTGTGTGTGTGTGTGTGTGTGTGTGTGTGTGTGTGTGTGTGTGTGTGTGTGTGTGTGTGAGAGATACACAACAGATATATCTCAGCTCGGCCACACTGGGGAGGAGTTGTCCTATCACCCCGTCTGACAAATCTACTTCCTTTAACACGTCTAAACTTAACCTCTAACATCTGACTCATCAATATAAGAACAGTCCATAGGTTTCTAGTCATGCTAGCAGCTAAATAAAACAACGACTAATGGATGTTTTGTAATGACTGTGTGTGTGTGTGTGTGTGTGTGTGTGTGTGTGTGTGTGTGTGTGTGTGTGTGTGTGTGTGTGTGTGTGTGTGTGGTACAGAGTTGGGGAGACATGCCAGTAAATGGACAGTTCCGTTTACACACACAAAATGTATTCAGACAACACAGCTGTTTCCGCTGATGTGGTATTGCCCTTGCTGCTGCCTCTGCGTGTATCACAACTCACTCCACTACTAACCATATATTTTATTTTTTTTATTTTTTTTTTTATCTTTTCTTCATTTTATTTGGTGTATAGTGTCTTTGAGAGAGCTCCAAAAAAGCACAATATAAATGCTATCAATTATTATTATTATTATTATTATTATTATTATTATTATAATTATTGATATTATTATAATCTCTGTAAACGATCAGCCGAAATGTAAAAATACTTTTGTGTATTATGTTGAAAAACGTTGCAGTTTAAAAAACGCCTAATTTAATTATTTTAAATTTTTTTTCTGCAGTACGGTAGGAAAGAGGCCGGAGACGTTGGTCATGTTCCACCTGGCTGGGACCACTGGAATGCACTGGTGAGACACACGCACGCACGCATACACCCACACACACACGCACGCATACACCCACACACACACGCACGCATGCATACACCCACACACACACGCACGCATGCATGCATGCACGCACACTCGCTCGCATGCACGCACGCACACTCGCTCGCTCGCTCACTCACTCACTCACTCACTCACTCACTCACTGGGGGGGGCGGCTGTGGATAGGGTGGAACCTCAACTACAGGGTCGGTGGTTCGATCCCCCGTCTCCCCGCCACATGTCCAAGTGTCCCTGGGCAAAGAGACACTGAACCCTGAATGTCTCCTGATAGTTAGCTTGCACCCTGCGTGGTAGCTGCTGCTGCTATCGGTGTATGAATGTGTGCTCCAGTCGCTTTGGAAAAAAGCGTCTGCTAAATGACATGTAATGTAACTCACTCACTCCATCACTCACATACACAGACACACTCACTCACTCACTCACACACTCACTCACTCACTCACACACTCACTCACTCACTCACTCACTCTCTCACACACACACACACACACACACACACACACATACATACACACACACCCACACACACACACACACACACACACTAGATATTTTCCAAAGAAATTCATATTTAATGTTTTTCTTGTATGTTTTCAGGTGGGGAACTCTCAGTACTACAACTACACACTGTCAGTCAACGGCAAAGAGGAAAAGCACGGGGACAGTTATGAGAAGGATTACCTCACAGATCTCATAGTAAGTAGAAAAGCCCGACCATTATAGCCTGAGAATACTCCATACATGCTTTCATTTAATACAAATTACAAAAAAAAAATTTAAAGTAAAAAGTAATGCTGAAACAGTACAATTTTCTAGCCTGGCACAACCCGCCTACCTACTTCCACTCAATTCTTATTTCCCTTCAGTAGTCAGTCAGTCAGTCTGGGTCCGCGGTATATTCGTGGGCTTTCTCTGGACAGATTTTTACCTGTGCAATCAGCGAACAGAGGGAGTGGCTGAGAACGATGACGTTGAGGTCGTGCGCCAGTTTCAGTTGTAGTCAGAAGCCGGAGCATGACATAACGTCTCGACCAAACGGTATGCGATTGGTTGGCAGATCCAGAGTTTTTTTTGCATATAACAATTTATGGAAGTAAAAAGTATTCTTACACAGTACAATTTTTCTACCTTCAATTCATATATTTGTCACACATGTTCTAACTATATTTAAATGATCCAAAAAAAAATTATTTCTACATTTTTTTATGTAAAATTTAGTCGGCCGATACATTTGATTTGATTTGATTTGATTTATTTCAGACATATCAGTGATACAAAACACAATGAAAAGCATGGAAATACAACAAACAAAAATTATGTTTTCACAAAAAAATTAAAATAAATAAAAGAAAACAAATGATCTGTATTGCTGAGATATGCCTGAAAAGGAGCAGGAAGAAGTATACACTTATTTAATCCTACCCCTTTTCCATAGTAAAAAAATAAAAATATTCACAGTCAGTTATCAGAATGTCTTACTCCTTAACCTACCCCCCTCCCCCCCAAAACAATCCATATCGTTCAAGCCCTAGTAAGTAGAAAAAAACCCACTCTATTCCAAACACATAGGCTTGTACTGAGCATCATGTGATCAACAGTATTGTCCATTACATTAGAACTTCTATAGGAGCGTTTATGGACCGATTTTATAGGAAGGAATTCTGACTTCACCTCGAAAACTGTCTGTCTCAGCTGCTTTCAGACGTATAGAAATGTACAGAGCGTTCTCTCAGTCACATGAAGGGTCGTCACCTCGTCATGTGACTCACTGGTTTGCCGTCTTATTATTGGGCTATCGATAAAGTTTTTACAAGAGCTGAACATTCTTTTTTCCACCTGCATTGCTCGCTGTAAATAACTGGGGTATTTTTTTCGTAATTTTTATCAGCTAAAAAAGGCCCTGTAAAAACAAATACTATTCTTAATTTCTGTACAATATTGGATGGATAGATGGCTGATTAATGATAATAATCAAAAGTCAGAAATTGTGTGCATTTTCCACATTTTGTGTACTTTTGTCATAGGGGACTGGTAAATCCCATTGAGACTGGAGACCACTGTATAGTGTTGTCAGTTTGGCAAGTTTATTTCTATAGCACAATTCAGACTTAATTCAGGGCCACTCAAAGTGCTTTACAGGGTCACGAAATACAAGATTAAAATACATCAAGAATGCTCATTAGAAAAAGTGAATTTAAAGGAGTTGTACATTAACAGTATGTTTCCCTCTCTCTCTTTCCAGACTAATCGTTCCCTAACGTTCCTGGATAACATCAGTCCCCAGCACCCCTTCTTCCTGTTTCTCTCCCCGCCCGCGCCTCACTCTCCCTGGGATGCAGCACCGCAGTATCAGAAAGACTTCCAGGATGTTAAAGCCCCTAGGGACGGCAGCTTCGACAAGCCAGGAAAGGTATGTAGGGCCATGTTAGCAATATTACATTTTATTTGACTGTTTTTTTTTTCGGAACATTTTGGGAGAGTTAAACAGTGTAAGTGTAACAACGTCGCTCTGACAATTAGTTAGTTTGAGGGTATTCTGATAAAATTCAGTAAACAAAACAGTTGCTTATTCGGTTCTAGCTCGGAGCATAAACGACAACGTGTGTGTTTCTCTCCGTCTCATCTCTCTTTCTGCGCAACTCACGGAACTCTCATGTTAACAACTACTCGCGCTTTACAGAGTTCAGAGTTCATACGCAAGAGTTTCAAGCTAACCTTTTCATACACTTAAAACAAAAAAGAGTTCTCTTAGTACAGCATTTTAAATAAGTATAGCTTTCATTAGCCCTACAATAAATGCTTTAGTATCCCTTATATTGACATGGTTACATAAGGAATAATAAAGATTCAAAGAAAATAAGACGACTATAATGAGACTTGAGGATAATATTATTAAGTCTGTTCTTTTCAGGACAAACACTGGCTGCTGCGTCAACCCGTCAACCCCATGCCCAACAGCTCCCTCACCTACCTGGATAACGCCTTCAGGAAAAGGTCAATATATGAAAATGGGGCGACTGTGGCTCAGGTGGTAGAGCGGGTCGGCCGATGATCAAAGGGTTGGAGGTTCGATCCCCGCCCTGCCACTTGTGTCATAGTTGTTGTGTCCTTGGGCAAGACACTTCACCCACCTTGCCTCGTGTAAATGTCGATAGTTAGCCTGCTATCGGTGTGTGAATGGTAACGTGTAAATGGGAACAGGTCTCCCTTGTAAAAGAGTCTTCGGACTCAATGGGATATACCTGTATAAATAAAGGTTAAAAAATAAATAAATAAATAAAAATAACAATCTTTTTTTTCCTTGTAAATGTACAACCTTTAACCCAAACAACTCTTTTTTTTTACTACTCTTCTGGCTCTATAATTATTATTTTACTTTACTTACAGTGTAGCGGCACCTCATACGCTGTCGTATGAATGAGGAAATTTATTTCAGACATATGAAAAAAAAGTACAAAAACTGTTCTCAAATTAGTTCACAAATTAAAAAGCATGCTACAACAGTTATATTTGAAAACCAGCATTGACCTTGGGGGTGCAGTGCTTGTGGTGTAGTGGTTAGAGTGCCCCCCCCCCCCCCGACTCCCCCATACAGCCCGGGTTGTTCTCGGCATGTCATTCCCCTCTCTGAAACATTTTATCTCTGTCTCTCCAAACTAGAAATAAAACTTGAAAAATGCCAAAAAAAAATTATCTTATGTCTGTGCATTTGACCAAAGCATGGTCCTGCTCTCTCCTGCAGGTGGCAGACTCTGCTCTCAGTGGACGACATGGTGGAGCTACTGGTGAAGAAACTGGACAGTATCAAAGAGCTGGACAACACCTACATCATCTACACCTCAGACAACGGATACCACACAGGTCCGGCGTTCTATCATTATAAAATCTCTATTATAATATAATGAATGAGGTTTTTCTTCCCTCAGTCTTCCCTTGGCCCGGCTGTCCTGTTAATCCTAACCCTACATTTTACCATGTGTCATATCACACTAATTGATTTCTAAAATGTTTGCACATTTATACTACATAGGATCTCAGAGTTCAATACACCTTCATATTTCCACCGCCGGTGAAGTAGGTCTTTAAGATTTATGAAATTTTCAAGGATGAAAATGATTATTTTTTTTTTTTAACTGTTACATTTTATGTCTTTCATTGTCTGCTTATATATTGTAGCAATGGGTTTTAATGTGGTTGAAGAGGCTTATGACCATGATGAAAAATATCATTGCATGCATGTATAATTGTGCAGTTGGACATGAAGGGTCCCCATTATTAAAACAAAAGCTATTTAGATGTGGTTTTATGTGTGCATGCTGCCTCCTCATTATAATCCGAGCATTGCTTTTCCAGGTCAGTTCTCTCTGCCCATTGACAAGAGACAACTGTATGAATTTGACATCAGAGTTCCACTGATGGTCCGAGGGCCGGGGATTAAACCTAACCAGACACTGCAGGTAACACGCACGCACGCACTCACGCACTCACGCACTCACTCACTCACTCACTCACTCACTCACTCACTCACTCACTCACTCACTCACTCACTCACTCACTCACTCACTCACTCACTCACTCACTCACTCATAATAATCATAATCATAATATAATATTTTTGCCATATCGCCCACCCCTGTGTCTTTGCCTTACATGTCTATAAACACGACTGTAATCTTGTATCTTTCATCCTGTCTTCTTGTTGTGACCTCTTCAGGCTCCAGTGTTGAACATTGACCTGGCTCCCACCATAATGGACATATCAGGAATAGACCTTTCCGACGTCAATGTGGACGGACAGTCATTCCTCGCTCAGATGGTCTGTTCGCTTTGTTAAAGGTGCAGTCAGTGATTCTGGAGAACGTCTGTTGACAAAAAAAAAAAAAATTCTTCAAAATCAGTGAATATCTCCTCATAATCCACACTACCTGTAGCGTACTAGCGCTGAAAAAAATCCAGTGTTAATACATAGCTTAGGCTCCGTAAACTGATATGCTAACAACGGGGGCACTCCATACTGTAGCTAACAACATGCCCGTTTACAGAGCCTATGCTGTGTATTACTACTGGATTGTTTTACTATACGGACAGGTAGCAGATAGTGAGGAGATATTCAATAATTAAGCGAAAAAAATTAATTGACAACAAGAGTTCTCCAGAATTACTGACTCCACCTTTTTAAATGTCTTTCTTTTAATGTTTTCTATAAATTTAAATATTCTAAATCCTAAAAACCATCTAATTTCAGGCGCCATCTTTGCGTAACGGCACAGCTCGGCCCTTCTTCCTGGTTGAATACACGGGAGAGGGACATCTCACTACAGATCCCTCCTGTCCCAAACTGGGTCCAGGACTCTCTGTGAGTCTATCTATCTATCTATCTATCTATCTATCTATCTATCTATCTATCTATCTATCTATCTATCTATCTATCTATCTATCTATCTATCTGTTTGTCTGTCTGTCTGTCTGTCTGTCTGTCTGTCTGTCTGTCTGTCTGTCTGTCTGTCTGTCTGTCTGTCTGTCTGTCTGTCTATCTATCTATCTATCTATCTGTCTGTCTGTCTGTCTGTCTGTCTGTCTGTCTGTCTGTCTGTCTGTCTATCTATCTATCTATCTATCTATCTATCTATCTGTCTATCTGTCTGTCTGTCTGTCTGTCTGTCTGTCTGTCTGTCTGTCTGTCTGTCTATCTATCTATCTATCTATCTATCTGTCTGTCTGTCTGTCTGTCTGTCTGTCTGTCTGTTTAGCAGGGACAATGCACCGCTAATTAAATGTACCAGAGTTAGCTATTAGCTCATTTTCATCTGTAGTCCCCTAAAACAGACTCTTTAAAGGACTGCAACTGAACAACTGATTGACCGAAAATTGTAGCTGTAAAGGTGCACATGAAAAGCACAGTTAATACGCAAATAAATACTGTATGCATTAAACATTGCTCTGTAGGTTTAAATAAAATAAAATAAAATAAAATAAAATAATAAAATAAAATAAAATAAAATAAAATAAAATAAAATAAAAAAACTGATGATAAATGTATAATGTCAATCACTCCTTTTAACTGAATACTTTGTGTTTCCTGCAGCAATGTTTCCCAGACTGTGTGTGTGAAGACGCTTTCAACAACACCTACGCCTGTGTGAGGACCCTCGACTCAGAACAAAACCTGCAGTACTGTGAGTTTGCAGACAGCGAGGTAGGAACTGAGAATATTTATACATGTACAATGGTTAATTATACATCTGCATGGTTTGGTGAAATTGTTCCTGGGTGAGCGTATACCCATGACAAAGGCATTAAGAAAAACTATATAAAAGTAGCATTCTTTGCACTGATGGTCTTGGTTTGCTGTTAAATGTCATTTATGATCATCAAAGGAAAAATTAGACTGTTTCAGAAATATTTAAAAGTTCCTGGTAGATACTTAAAAAAAATAAATGGCATTATGAGCCTACTTACTTGGTTTTCAAGGAAAATACAGATTATGTATAATTTTAAAGTATGAATTTCTCAATTTTAAACATTTAAATATTAAGTTCCAAAAAATTTTTTTCTGTACAATAGCATACTATTTTCAAAATAACTTCGGTTTAGAAAATGTACCTGCGTGCTTTAGAATAAATAAATAAACGGAATTCACTAGCGAAAGCCCTGTATTAACAGTCGGAAAAAATGTTTATGCCTAATAATTGCCCAAACAATACGAAAAAACTTTTTACATCCGACATAATTAAGAACTACTTTTCCTCCTCTTGTGTCCCCAGTCGTTTGTAGAAGTGTATAACCTGAGTGCAGATCCTCATCAACTGGAGAACATCATCAAGAAAGTAGATCCGGCAATTCTCCAAACCATGAACCAACGGCTCATTAAACTGCAGTCCTGTCAGGGGGACAGCTGCAGAGACACACAGCATAACTAGATACGCCATATAAATACAAGGGAAAAGGCTTGATTTTAAGCTATAGTGCGTAACTTTTTACATATTAATGAATGTTGTTTATATTTGAGTTATCGCCAAATGAGTTGACACAAAGTTGATTAAGCCTATTATCAGCTCCACAAAACTCTCTCTGTATTTCTCAGTATGGCAGCGTTTATAAACTGGTGTCCCCCCCCCTCCGACACTGGTGCAGGAGCTCAGAAAAATCCCCAAGAAGAGCCCAAGAAATGTTTCAGTTGTTGATTCTACTGCTAAGAAAAAAAAGAGAAAGAAAGAAGAAAGACGTACAGCAGAAGGTATAAAATCCATGAGTCATCACCGAAGGCTTTACCTCATGTAGATGGCGATGCACCGACAGTGTTGTTGTAATTACTCAAGGAAATTCCTCATGGAGGCGACAAAGTTACGCACTATAGCTTTAAGACCATGGCCATAACATGTTAACCTATTGTGAAGTTAAGCCGTGCATCTTAAAGGGAGAAACTCAGGTGTTAATCATATAAAATGGCTGCCTTGTGTTTAGCTGACTCCGTTTCAGGGTCGTGGCATTGTGCTTGCTGGTTCACTGTCACTCTGTCATGGTTTAACTGGGACACTCGAATAGAACACAGCCGCTGTTCAAGGAAAAGTTTTTTTTTTATTCGTATTCATTATCAACACTTCTAAAGTTAATTTATTAACTTAAAGGTACACCGAGGAACTTTACGTTTTTGTTCATTCTAGTGGCCCATTTTTGGACTAAAGCGGTAGTGTTTTTGCCACGCCAGCTGTTGTTCCTGGGTGAGCGTATATACCATGACAAAGGCATAAAGAAAAACTATATAAAAATAGCATTCTTTGCGCTGATGGTCTCAATTGCTGTTACATGTAATTTATGATCATCAGAGGAAAAAATGAGACTGTTTCAGAAATATTTAAAAAGTTCCTCGTAGCACCTTTAACGCGTGACATTTTGTTAGTTTTTTTGGTAAATTTTTCTGGACTATTTATCTTCCTCTAGTCTCTAGAAAAGATAATAAGCATATTTTTCCTTGAAATTTGGAACTTTTCCTTTTATTTTGATCAGAAACACTTGTGTTTTTTCCCGACTATGACGAGCCAAATATCTTAGTTTTCTCTGAGCTGTGCTCGTATAAATCACTTTAAAGAGTTTATAATTAATTTTTTTTTTTGTTAAACTTTCACTCCGTTCATATTGTTACCATACAAGTTAAAGCTGGGGTATAGGATTTCTGATCGGTCAAAGTTAACATGAGCTGTACACTTTGACCAATCAGAACGATGCTCCGATTCTCTGTTCTTATTGGCTGTTGGGACTGTACATTCACTTTGGCACGACTTTGTTGGTGTGTAGAGCGTGTCAGGGAGGGACCATAGGGGAGGGACCAAAGAGAACAAGTGGAGCGGTTGAGGTATTTGGATTCGAATCTCTATCCCAACTGCCATTTTCTCCCCAAATCATATACCCCAGCTTTAAGTTAAGTTACATTATTTGTCAAATTACACAAGGTATATTGAAATTCGTTCTTCGCATATCTCCTCTCAAATTCCCACACTCTAGAGGGGGTCAGATTTCAGGGTCAGCCATAGTGCAGCGTCCCTGGAGCAGTTTTGGGGCTAAGTGTCTTGCTCAAGGACACAATGGTAGAGATGGTGGGGCACTGTACTGTTAGGAGTGAATAAGATTTCTTGTTGGAATGTCAGTAGAAAGATGTAGCCTGGTGAGATGTTATTTAAACACAAACGATGCATCTTTGCTATGGTCATCAGACAGACAGGCAGACAGACAGACGGACAGACAGGCAGGCACACAGACAATGGGCTACAACCTCATTTTGACTGAAAGCAGACGTCCTCTAAGCTCCACTAATAACATTGCTCTCTATGTGCAGCGGGCTGTGAGACGAGAGCACAGGGACCGTCTACAAAGGGAAACACCCAAGAGAAACATATTCAATCCCTTCACTCTGATACAGTGCAGTTATTAGTGGAGCTTAGAGGACGTCTGCTTTCAGTCAAAATGAGGTTGGAGCCCATTGTCTGTCTGTCTGTCTGTCTGTCTGTCCATGGAGCCCATTGTCTGTCTGTCTGTCTGTCTGTCTGTCTGTCTGCCTTATGACAATGCTCATATATTTATCTATGCAGCACTTTTAGTAGAAGTGGAGACCAAAAAAATCTTGCATTTTCTTTTTAATGGAAACATTTTGACGACCAAATTTGTGCCTCAGATTTACCGATTTTTAAACATTTTAAAATCTTGATTTTCGTTTATTAATATATATTCCAGAATATGAATTGTAACATACAGCTCTGGAAAGAATTAAGAGCCCACTGCAAATATTCAGTGTCTCTCGTTTTACTCTTTAGAGGCATATGTTTGAGTAGAATGAACATTTTTGGTTTTATTCTATAAACTACTGACAACATTTCTACCAAATTCACCCCCAAAAATGTTGTCATTAAGAGCATTTCCATTAAGTAATGTAGAGATGAAGATCTAAGAAAAAATCCAGACTGGTCTCTTAATTTTTTCCAGAGCTGTATTTTTGTTAGGAGGGTTTTGTAAAGTGGAAGGCGAAGTTAAATAAATTGCTGTGATACATTTTAGGATATTTTTCCAATTGTAAGATCATTAAAGGGAAATTTCACATGTGACGTTTTTAATGAAAAGCTTTAAAGGTGGAGTCAGTGATTCCGGAGAATAATTGTTTTTGCCCCTTTTTATTTACATTCCCTTTGTTTACGTACCAGTTTACAGAGCCTAGGCTGTGTATTGACACTTGATTTTTCTTTCAGCACACACACACAGTACAGACAGGTAGCAGATCATGAGGAGATATTCACTGATTTATTTTGACAACAAGCGTTCTCCAGAATCACTGACTCCACTTTGTCTTATGTTTTGCACTGACAAGGCTCACGTGCCTTTTCTTATAATGTGAATGTTTTTGCACTGTGATAAAAACTGATTAAAATCAAAAGAAGCATTTTAATACATTTGTTTGTGGGTTTTTTTATTTATTTAAGTAGGAGTAGAAAAGTTAAAGGCCTACTTCACCGGTTGGAATATGAAGGTGTATTGAACTCGGAGATCCTATTTAGTATAAATGTGCAAAAAAAATTGAAATCGGATCATCTTAGCCTGAGAAAAGGCAGAAAGAGTGTTTTATGGTCTCACTGTCTAACCCTACAGTTTCCTTACTGTGACATCACAGTAAGGGTTAGGATTAACAGGACAGCTGGGCCAACGGAAGACTAAGGGAAGACTGAGGGAAGAAAAACCTCATTCATTATATTATAATAGTTATTTTATAATGATAGAGTGCTGGTTCTGTTTGGGTGAAGTATTCCTTTAAGGATGATCTTGTTGTAGAAGAACCAATAGTCTAGGGCTGACACTCGCCAAAAAGCGTTCAATTATTTTGGAACAACCTGGAAAATAAATTACTTCTGGATGGATAAAGTTCCTTGAACTTATATTTGTTAGACAATGTCAGGATGTGCAGTGTTTCAATGGCACACATAAGACACATTCCCTGCGTTCCAAATCACATACTTTTTCTTTTTACTACACTACTTTTTCTTTTTACTACACTACATACTAAAGTACAGAAGAGTTTTAGGGCCACAGGAGAGAGAAAAAAAGGAGATTTTTTTCAATTCCACACATTAGACACATTGTTTTTCCTTTAATTAATTATTTAATGAGTTTGTTTGACAAAAGCACATCGGCTCAAAACAAAACAACAATGGCGATGTTTTTATATACAAAAGCAAAAAAATTTTACTTGGTTAAATTTGCCCCAAAATAAACTGTTCGTAGGCCTATCACCAATACTTGTACAGAGCTGTATCATGCAGTGTTTAAAACCAGCCTAATTTGATGTGATAAATGGGGAATATAGCTCTAATTTAGATGAATATATGAACATTTTACTTTTCACAAAAAAAAAGAAAAAAAAAAACTTTCCCATGATATTCAATTGTATTTGATGTGCACCTGTAAGCCTATACAAGGAAAAATAACTTGCCCCAAAATAAACTATTCGTAGCCTAAATAACCCATACTTGTACATGTAGTAGGCCTATCACACATACTTGTACACAGCCTTATCCTGCAGCGTTTTAACTTCTGAATTTTATGTAATATAAATGAATCTAGAAATATGAAAATTTTACTTTTGAAATAATTCACAGAAAAAAAATATTATAATTCCCATGATATTCAATTTTATTTGAAAGCAACAGAGATTTAACACGTATATTAACAAAGACACAGCACTTACTTCTCCTTTTAAACATAGTAGGCCTATCACACATACTTGTACATGTAGTAGGCCTATCACAAATACTTGTACACAGCCTTATCCTGCAGTGTTTGTAGCTCTAATTTAACTGGACATTTGTAGAAGTGCGACAGCAGTGACTCTGAATATCCAATCAGGAAGTAGAATTTCTGCGGCGGAAGCTTCTGCAGCATCAGGGCACAGATCACCAGCACGTTGCCACGACGTTTAATCACCACCTGAGTGACATGGAAGGAAAACTTTCAGAATGTTGCATTTAATATGTTTTAAATATACAGTAGTTACAATAATAATAATAATAATAATAATCATTATAAATAAATTAAATAATACTTCTGTGTAACACAATCATTTTTTTTAAATACTTAAACAGAAGTATAAAAGTGAAGCATGTTTGGCACTGTGAATATGAATGTAGATTTATTTAGTTTTGGGTGTCATCATTTTTGCATGTAATATGTTTAAAATATACAGCAATTATTTAAAATAATAATCATAGTCATTGTTAATTAAATAATGAAAAATAAAAATATAAGAAAATTATAAGATCATGAGGGAAAAAAAATATATATATATATATACTGTATATAATGTAAAAAGGGAAGGTGCAATAAGCAACGCGCTTCTTTTCGGTCAGTACACTTTTAAGCAATGTCAATGTATAAATTAAGATGACAACTTTTTTTTTAAACGTATGTGTTTAGTATGCAATGTTGTGTATATATGTGATCAAAATAAATAAATTAAATTAAAAACTAAACTCACCTCGTTGGCAAGGCAACCGTGGAACGTCCCGAACATGAATCTTCTCAGAAAGACGTCTTCAATGGTGCGATCGGCCGCGCTCTCTTCTCCCTTCAGGTTACCTGGGAGGGACGAAAGGAGAGATTTACTAAGACAGAGGCTGTGTTGGAAAATCCATACTAACGTCCTACTCATACTAAAAGCCCTACTAACGTCCTACTCATACTAAAAGCCCTACTAACGTCCTACTCATACTAAAAGCCCTACTAACGTCCTACTCATACTAAAAGCCATACTAACGTCCTACTCATACTCATTTTGACGTCAATTTGAGTATGTTGTGGTAGTGTATGCGAGTTTGTGTAGGCGAGAAAGGCGAGAGTGTGTGTTTGCATACTGGTGTGCTGTGTGTGCGTGTGCGTACTGGTGTGCTGTGAGGTTATGTGTGAGAGTGTGTGAGGTTATGTGAGAGTGTGTGAGAGTGTGTGAGAGTGTATGAGAGTGTGTGTGTGCATACTGGTGTGCTGTGAGAGTGTGTGTGTGCGTACTGGTGTTTTTAGAGAGTGTGTGAGAGTGTATGAGTGTGTGTGTGTGTGTGTGTGTACTGGTGTGTTGTGAGAGTGTGTGTGTGTGACAGTGTGTGAGAGTGTATGAGAGTGTGTGTGCGTACTTGTGTGCTGTGTGAGTGTGTGTGATCGTACTGATGTGCTGTGAGAGTGTGTGAGGTTATGTGAGAGTGTATGAGAGTGTGTGTGTGACAGTGTGTGAGAGTGTATGAGAGTGTGTGTGCGTACTGGTGTGTTTAGAGAGTGTGCGTACTAGTGTGCTGTGTGAGTGTGTGTGATCGTACTGGTGTGCTGTGTGTGTGTGACAGTGTGTGTGCGTACTGCTGTGCTGCGACAGCCATCCTTTGCGGTGTCCGATCTGATGAGGTGGAAGCGCCTGCTCATACGTGAGAGGCCGGTCTCCTTTCCCCACGCGAGCTCGGGCCGCTTTGTTCTGGAAATCAAGGAGGAAAGAAAGAATTGATTGAATTTTTTTTATTTCGAACATGTAAAAGAAAAACCGAAATTGTCGTACAGAAAATAATGATCACTTATCACTATCAGTACATATTCCCATACAATAAGATTAACTAATATGCCACTCAAATCACTTCTCCTCGTTCCAATATCTTAAAAGAAAATATATATATTGTACATCTTTTTAAACTGAATTATGTTTGTGCTAAGAGTTACGTTTTAACTCCTTCGTTGTTCTGGAAATCAAGGAGGAGAGAAAGAATTGAATTGAATTTAAATTTCGAACATGTAAAAGAAAAACAGAAATTGTCGTACAGAAAATAATGATCACTATCAGTACATATTCCCATACAATAAGATTAACTAATATGCCACTCAAATCACTTCTCCTCGTTCCAATATCTTAAAGAGGACCTATTATGCTACTTTTCTGGTCTTAATTTCTTGTTTTACACTGCTATAGAGCAACCTGACACGAATCACATCACAAAAAACTATGTAGATTTTCGGGAAGCTCTTTCTCTTATTTTGGCGATCCAGCACATCCTGTCAACACTTGAGTGTGTGTGCTTCGGCTCCCTCCGCCTGTGCTTCGGCCATCTCCGCTACCCTCCCCCCCCCCTCCTGCAAATCCCACTCCGTTGTGATTGGTTACCTTCCTTCCGGAACACTTTCAGTGGCGGGAAGCGCGAGCATGGACCTATAAGGGCGCGAGGCAGACGCGAGGCAGACGCGAACAGGGAAGTGACAGCATTACCATACATGGAAACATCCGCGTGGAGACGTCACAAAGTTTTATGCGACGTCACAAATTATGAAAGGGTAGACCGCTTTGAACACGTGACTTCTCGACTGGCTAGAATAGTGTTTAGTGCTCTGCACAGACACCCCAGACGGTCAGCAGGGAATATGTCGAAATGCATGTAAGTCATTATTTGATAATTTAGTATGGTTAAGCATGACTATGAATCATCATAACAACGTTTATAGGTCATAAAAGTCAAAAAGCATCATAGGTCCTCTTTAAAAGAAAATATATATATATTGTACATCTTTTTAAACTGAATTATGTTTGTGCTAAGAGTTACGTTTTAACTCCTTCGTTGTTCTGGAAATCAAGGAGGAAAGAAAGAATTGATTGAATTTAAATTTCGAACATGTAAAAGAAAAACAGAAATTGTCGTACAGAAGATAATGATGTTAGAGAAAATAGAAAGAATAACTAGAGACTCTACATGAACGACAAACACCTGATGATTGGAAAAGGAGTGGGAAGAAGTTCACACGTAAAAGAAAGAATTTTAGTATTTATATTGTATGATTAATCTAATCAAGAATTAACAACGCTTTATATAAAAAAAATAAGTACCTTATATACTATAGGCTATTATACTATAGTGTACTTAGTTATACACAACCCATATCCTTATTCAATCAGATTAATGAATATCCCACTCAAAATCACCTATTTTCATACCAATATCCATATAGAAAATGGGTTTTTGTAAATCTTTTTAAACTGAATTATGTTTGTGCTAAGAGTTCAGTTTTAACCCACATAGTCACCCCACTGTGATGTGTTTACCTTGCTACACACTGCAGTGACGTGCAGCGCTCTGTTTGAGGACGAGCTGAATAACGAGCCGGACCGGGTTAAAGCGCTCTGTAGACAGAAAACACAGGGAAAACATATCGTATTAATTATATAAGCAACGTTGTTCATTCTTACAGCAATTTGGATTTTTTAATATTAGTAACACATCGGGTGATTTGAGTAAAATGCTTTAGGAGATCCGACTGAGCAAGGCTGGGTCTGTCAAATGTCTGAAAATTGTATTATTGCATTTTTTATTTAAATAATTTATGTCAATTACATTTAATAAAACATATCTTGTCAATATTGTACACACTAGAGTTTACTGGGATAAAGTCTATCGATGTGTTGTGTGACCATAGATTGTGAAAAATCGGTTAGGTTGCGACACAAAACTTATGATAACACAGACAAGCTATTTTACTGTTAGCGTCTTAATAAATCCGCTCTCAAACTCTACAGCTGAATCAACCAAAGCACAGATATCTACAGTGTCCACAGGAATACAAACAATCGCATTAAACGTTTAAATATTCTTAATTTTACTCACTAGAAGCCTCGCGCTCCCCGTGCAGCTCAAGGACACCGCCATGTTTTAAAAACGTTGGTTTCACACCGGACTGTTTATCCCTCAGTTTCCATCGGACGACTATGAGAGCTGTACCAACCGGAGACAGAAAAATTAAATAATTTACAATCCGAGAAAGGCTATTATACCATACACTTTATCACATAAATATTTCTTATGTTACTTTATGTGAAACAAAATAGTTTGTAATTTTCTCGTGTGATTATTTCGGCCACACGTTACGTTTGTGTAAAGTGTGTGCTCTTATGTTGAAAATCCCTTGGAGCGGAAGTGTTTTGATAGTTCTGAAAGGAGAAGACAACAGACGTTGATGAACGTTAAACAGCTGCATATGAACTTAGATTTACCGACTTAAAACGCTATTTATTTCGCTATTCTTGGTCAAATTTGAAGGTTAAATTAACTACAATAATTAAAATGTCGTCGCCCATGGAGATGACGGACAGGTACGACCACGCGCTGCTTGGGATCTTACAGCACGTCGGAAACATTGGAGACTTTCTTCAGGTTTACTTCGGATTTCTCTACCGGAAAACTGACTTCTATCGCCACTTGTCGCCTCCCAACGAAAAGCTGGGCTTCCCGCCTGGCGTGGCCGAGAAAATGGTGTTTAAGGTGAAGTTTGAGTGTGTTATTGGAGGGATGTAAGCCATACAAATGACAGTTTGTGCTCCTGTGTTGATTAACTGCAATATTCAAAACGCATTTAGCTATATTGTCTACTTTTCTGTTGTCTTGGAGAATAATCAAGTCTCTTCTGACAGGGGTCTATTATTTGATAGATAGATAGATAGATAGATAGATAGATAGATAGATAGATAGATAGATAGATAGATGTGTGTATGGTATGTTGTCCACCTAATTTATACCAATGATGGAAGTTGAAATAACAGACAACTCCTTGTAACACAATACAGCATCGGTGTTATAGTAGTTTGATATGTTAGCTAGATGTTTGTGCCTGTGGAGAATTTACTGGTCTCCTATTGCAGGATTTAGTAGTTTAGTGGACGGACAGACAGACGGACAGACAGACAGACAGATAGACAGATAGACAGATAGATAGATAGATAGATAGATAGATAGATAGATAGATAGATAGATAGATTGAAGCACCTACAAAAAGTAGGCTTATACTAGTCTGTTTACAAGTAAATCTTACTAGTAATAGATGGATAGGGAAAGGGAATATATATATAGTATAGCAACATTTTGAATTGTATGCAAATAAGAAATGTCAATGTACTAACTCCTTGCCCCTTGTCTCCCTCCTCTAGACGTACAAACTGTTTGAGCGAGTTGCCGATAACGACAGAGAGAGACAGAAGAGCCAACTGCAGAGGAGAGCAGAGAGTCGACCTGTACCAGCCGCCATTCAGGTGAGGGTCAAGTGTTATGGTTGAAAATGTGTCAAAATCAGTGAATATCTCCTCATGATCCACCACCTGTCTGTACTGTGTTTGCGCTTAAAAAAAAAAACCCTGTTTTAATACACAGCCTAGGCTCTGTAAACGGGCATGAGGCTAGCTACGGTGGGCCCTTTTTTGTTTACGTACCCTATGTTTACGTATAGTTTTCAGAGTCTAGGTTGTGTATTCACATTGGATCATGAGGAGATATTAACTGATTTTGACAAGTGTTCTCCAGAATCACTGACTCTACCTTTAATAGTCTTTAACTTAAAGGGCACTTTGCTGTATTGCAGGAGCTGGAGATCGCCACAGAGCAGCTTTGTGAGGAGACAGTGGAGACAGTAACCGTAGAAACAGAACACACGGAGAGTTCTATCGCTACTGACGACGGACAGGACGTGACATCAGAGGCGGGGGCCGGCCCAAAGGACGACCAGAAACCAAAACAAGACGAAGCCGCTGCAGCCAGACCCAACCCAGCAGAGGGGTGGGTTTATACGTTCATTCAAGCTTAATTTAATCTGGATAAGTCATTGTGAGGAAGGCAGCTCATACAGTTTTTATCTATCTATCTATCTATCTATCTATCTATCTATCTATCTATCTATCTATCTATCTATCTATGACATAGTAAACAAGAAAAACAAACATGTTGATCAATACAAACAATTGATCCATTCCAATGAAACAAATGAAATACATTAAGCCAGTGCCAAGCCAAGTCAGTAAATTATTTTAGGGCGCACTCACACTTATCCCACTTTCAAGCTTTATTTAATCTGGATAAATCATTGGGAGGAAGGCAGCTCATATTCACAGCAATGTTGAGAATAACATTTTTTTCTCCATATTACCCAGAAACTGTGTACGTGTATTTGGGCATAGCTCTGTTGTAAAGATTTTCTGACCAGATTTTTGTGGCTTCATCCATTGAAAACATCAACAGAACATTGATTTCCTGTATGTACCTGATAAGTTTGATTATTATACTGACAAAATTCCATATTAAAAAAAAACAATTAATTTTTTTATTGTCTTAAACCGGGATTTCAAAAAAATACATTTATCCAATTCAGAAATATCCCAAACGTTGGCTATTCTTTTATCATGTAAAGCACTTTGTTTGACCGTTTTTGTGTTAGAGTGTTTCTGTATTTATAGTTATATGTTACTGTGCTGTCCTCCAGACCCCAGGACAGACACCAGTTGGACCCCGACACGTATAACGGCTCGGTGACGGAGCGCTACAGCTGGTCCCAGGACTACACTGACCTGGAGATCAGAGTCTTTGTGCCCAAGACCGTCCTCAAAGGGAAACAGGTACAAACACTTACTCACTCACTCACTCACTCACTCACTCACTCACTCACTCACTCACTCACTCACTCACTCACTCACTCACTCACTCACTCACTCACTCACTCACTCACTCACACACCATGCAAGGCCTCACGACTCAATTCAATTTGATTATGATTCACTGTCAACAATTTGATCAAAGGAGATGTAAGTGATATTTATTTTGATAATATAAGTGTTAAATCACTCTGTTCATACAGCAGTCACTTAAACAGTATGCACAGTTCATAACACAGGTCTCCCAGTCATTCAGCTTTGCAGTAATTGCCAGATAAAATTTGGAGTGTCCCGCTCGCTTTTATCCAATCAGGAGACAGAGTGCTATAAAGCAGGAAATGTGAAAAGACATTTCAATATAGTCAGTGTGAGTGTACTTTGTATATGTATACTTTTTGTTAATTGACGA
>OX442365.1:27089861-27094861 GCA_949357725.1 Hyperoplus immaculatus
TGTTGCTAGCTTTGGTAGGCACACTTTCTTTTTTTTTTCTTTTTCTTTTTTACAGTTTACAGAGCCTAGGATGTGTATTAACACTGGATTTTTTTCAGCTTAAACACAGTACAGACAGGTAGTGGATCATGAGGAGATATTCACTGATTTTGACAACAAGCGTTCTCCAGAATCACTGACTCCACCTTTTATCTGTGTGGACAGGGAAACGCATTGTGACGATGACTCTGCAGTTTGAAATCTCATTAAAAAAAAAAAAAATTGTATTTCGTTCTCGGTTTTGCTTTTATGTAATGACTCCAGTGCCTACAGGTGTGACTGCCCCGCTGTGTGATCCTCTGTCAGTATTTATTTGTGTTATAATTATCAGACCATTTGGGCATTTCCTTTGTATATCTACTGACAGATTCCCATCCAAATGTAGCACACATTTTAACCCAACTTTGCATAAAGAAATCTGAAAAAGAACGCAAATAAAGGTTTTACCTAAAGCCCAGTTCAGACCAAAGATTCTCCTCGCAGCGACTTGCAACGAGACGGTTTTAGAACGTTGCGGGGGAGAAGTCGCAGCACGTTGCAGGCCGTTGATTGCAAGCAGTCGCCAAAGATTCAACACGTTAAATCGCCAGGTCCAGTTTTAGATCGTCCAGGCCAGCTCGTTGCGAGGCGAATCTCTGGTCTGAACCGGGCTCAATGCTGTAATGTTCATTGGTTGTGTCTGGTGGTTATCTATAAGGCCGTATCTCTCATACTCGTCTTTTATTAGAGTAGAAATTGCAAATGGAAGAAATGAAAACATGGAAGGATTGTCTGAAAAACGTTGGTTTGATTCTGAGGCCTAAAGCTGTTGGACACAATTGTTAAATAAAAGAATTGTAAAATATCAAACACTTTAAAGTTCATTTTTCACTTGAAGGTGAAAACTTGACAAAAAATGCGTATTAACTAGCTTTTTCCTCTGTCTTTAAACACACCTCGAGGTCTTGAACAGTGGCTGAGTTCAACTGAGCCCAGTTTGGGGTTGAGTGTCTTGCTCAAGGACACAATGGTAGAGATGGTTGGCACCATAGATGTAATAGCAGCCAACACTAGTTTTACTACTAACACCCTCCTGTCCGGTGTCGGGGATCCAACCAGAGACCTCATGGTTACTGGGAGGAACCAGAGACCTCGTGGTTACTGGGAGGGGGAACCAGAGACCTCATGGTTACTGGGGGGGAGGAACCAGAGACCTCATAGTTACTGGGGGGGAGGAACCAGAGACCTCATGGTTACTGGGAGGAGGAACCAGAGACCTCATGGTTACTGGGGGGGAGGAACCAGAGACCTCATGGTTACTGGGAGGAACCAGGGACCTCATGGTTACTGGGGGGAGGAACCAGAGACCTCATGGTTACTGGGAGGGGGAACCAGAGACCTCATGGTTACTGGGAGGAGGAACCAGAGACCTCATGGTTACTGGGAGGAACCAGAGACCTCGTGGTTACTGGGAGGGGGAACCAGAGACCTCATGTTAACTGGGAGGAGGAACCAGAGACCTCATGGTTACTGGGAGGAACCAGAGACCTCGTGGTTACTGGGGGGAGGAACCAGAGACCTCATGGTTACTGAGAGGAACCAGAGACCTTATGGTTACTGGGAGGGGGAACCAGAGACCTCATGGTTACTGGGAGGGGGAACCAGAGACTTCATGGTTACTGGGAGGCGGAACCAGAGACCTCATGGTTACTGGGAGGGGGAACCAGAGACCTCATGGTTACTGAGAGGAGGAACCAGAGACCTCATGGTTACTGGGAGGAGGAACCAGAGACTTCATGTTAACGGGGAGGAGTAACCAGAGACCTCATGGTTACTGGGAGGGGGAACCAGAGACCTCATGGTTACTGGGGGGAGGAACCAGAGACCTCATGGTTACTGGGAGGGGGAACCAGAGACCCCATGGTTACTGGGGGGGAGGAACCAGAGACCTCATGGTTACTGGGAGGGGGAACCAGAGACCCCATGGTTACTGGGGGGGAGGAACCAGAGACCTCATAGTTACTGGGAGGAGGAACCAGAGACCTCATGGTTACTGGGAGGGGGAACCAGAGACCTCATGGTTACTGGTCGGACACTTTTCCTCTAGGACATCCTACCAGCCCAGTGCAGTATCTTGACTGTGGACGTCAGTTTATTCTTATATATAATTCATAATCATACATCTCCACCACTCTCTTCAATCAGCACACACTTTGATTTAAAATATATTTCTTTATCATTTTTTCCTTTTTTTTTGGTCCATAAAAAAACCGCTACGTCATGTGGTGTGTGCTGACATTACCATTCTGTGCGGTGTTTAGAGTCCATCCTCCTAGCTTTGCTGAGGAGAGGAGAGCCCAATAACCGAGCGGTGCGTGCGCGTGCTCGTGTGTGTGTTTGTGTGCTCGTGTGTGTCTTTTCTATGCGTGCGTGCTCTTGCCTTCGTGCGTGTGTGTGTGTGTGTGTGTGTGCGCGCTTGTTTGCCATAGGAGGTTTCTTTCTCACTCTCTCTGTCACTCTCTCCCTCTCTCTCTCTGTGTCTCTCATCTCTTCCCTCCGTCTCCCTCTCCTCTCTCTCTCTCTCTCTCCCCCCTCTCCCTCTCTTACTCACTCACTCACACACACACACACACACACTCTCTCTCTCTCTCTCTCTCTCTCTCTCTCTCTCTCTCTCTCTCTCTCTCTCTCTCTCTCTTCTCGGTGGGCGGAGACTAACTGAGCCAAAGGTCTCTCCAGTCCGCATCTGCGTCGCACCGTGGAAGCATCTCGGAGGATTTTCTGGGACAATCTCTCTCGCACGCACGCGCACCCAGGAAGGAACTAACTATCAACAGCATCACCATGGCAGTGACAACATGCACGCGCTTTACAGACGACTTCCAGTTATACGAGGAGCTTGGCAAGTAAGCGTTTGAAATAGAGAGATTTTTTTAGTCTAGTGCTAAGACTGTAGGCTATTTAAAGGGTCTCGTGCGTGCTCTTGCCTGTGTGTGTGTGTGTGTGTGTGTGTGTGTGTGTGTGTGTGTGTGTGTGTGTGTGTTTGAATGTCTCACTCACCCCCGCGTGCGTGGAGGAGGGTCTGCATGCGGTAGTCAGTGGACGCGGATGGAGGCTCCATCCTCTCCAAAAATATACCAACTGTTCTGCGGTTATGCTGACTTCTAAAAGCCTTGCAGAAAAATTGCTCATGCCCCATCCATAGGCTGTAGTGCGGAATCTTGCAGACATTGCAGTGTTTAGGCTATCTGGCAAAATTATGTTTAAAAAAAACTATAGAGGCCAAATCTTATTTGTCATCAATGCTGATACATTGGTTTGTATTGGTGTTTTTAAAAATATGGAACAATGAATGTAGGTGTTGTCATATTCACTTAGTCTATTATATTAAATGAAGTATTTTTTATGACACCATTAGGCTATGAATGTAGGCTATGATAATCACACAAGCATGTTTGTACTGGTAAAACAATATATTTTCATAGATAGGCCTATATCTCCATACATAGGCTACATAGTTAGAGTGTGAAGGAATTTTTCGGGCAAATGAGTTACAAGCCTATTTATAAAAGGTGCATGTAGAGGGAGCCTGAAGTCCCCCATGCACCTAGAATGAGCTTCTGCAGAACTAAAAATGATCTGCTTCTCTCTCTGTACACACACACACACACACACACACACACACACACACACACACACACACACACACACACACACACACAGGACTTTAAAATAGGTTGCACCATCACTGTCTCACTATGGGGCTCGGGATAGTTTTTCGGATTGGGGCTGCAATGCGTGATACTTAGAAAACCCCCCTATAGCCTTTACGTATTAAAGCTTTACCGTATACAGTTCTGGAAAACATTAAGAGACCACTCCAAATATTCAGTGTCTCTCGTTATACTATTTAGAGGCATCTGTTTGAGTAGAATGAACATTTTGGTTTTATAATATAAACTACTGACAACATTTCTACCAAATTCCAATACATGTTACACTTGTTACATTACTACATTTACATAAAGTTAGAGATGAAGATTTGAGAGAAATACAGACTGGGCTCTTAATATTTTCTGGAGCTGTATTGCTGCAATCAGTAATTTCATCAATCCATCTCTGCACTATTAATTATGGTTGTATAGGAGACGCAAACAGACAAGGATTAGTCAAATGAAATAACCTGTACATGTTGGACCTTTGTTTTAAGAGAGAGAGAGAGAGAGAGAGAGAGAGGTTATTTGGGGGGATGATTATGTGTCTATCTTTCTCACTATCCAAATGGAGAGAATAAGTAGATGGTATAGTAAAGGTATTTGCGGTTGGTTTACTTACTTTGTCAAACACTTGATTTCGTGCTTTCTGGTGAATTTTGATGCATCAATTTGTGCCACAGCCTAGCCTCTGTAAACTGGCATGTGAGTTAGCTACAGTGGGCCCGCTTTGTTTACGTACCAGTTTAAAGAGCCTAGGCTGTGTATTAACACTTTTAATTTTTTTCAGCGAACACACAGTACAGACAGGTAGCAGATCGTGAGGAGATATTCACTGATTTGGACAAAAAGTGATTTTGACAACAAACGTTCTCCAGAATAGCCTACTCTTTAAGTTTGTGTTAATTCTCTAGCGCCCCCTTTGGACAAAAGCGGTAGTGTTTTTTTTACTACGCCAGCTGTTGTTCCTGGGTGAGCGTATACCCAAGACAAAGGCATTAAGAAAAACTATTAAAAAAAACAGCATTCTTTGCACTGATGGTCTCGTTTGCTGTTACATGTAATTTATGATCATCAAAAGGAAATATTTGACTCTTAAAATATGAAGGTATCGGGGCACTCTGGTAGTGTAGTGGATAGAGCGTGTACCATATTGGCTCCGGCCTTCGTTGCAGTGGTCGCAGGTTCAAATCCGACCCGTGGACCTTTACTGCAAGTCATCTCCCCTCTCTCTCTCTCTCTCTCTCTCTCTCTCTCTCTCTCTCTCTG
>OX442365.1:27109861-27139861 GCA_949357725.1 Hyperoplus immaculatus
GAGGGGACTGCTAACTGCAGTAACTGACAGGAAGTTAGCTAAAAGAACCATTCTGCTTACTGAACCTTTAAGTGTATATAGTGTGTCAGCGCCTGTTTGGTAAAAACACTACTGCTTTGGTCCAAAGGGGGCGCTACAATCAACAAAAAACTGACAGTTCCTCAAAGCCATTTTAACATTGCGATTAAAATTTTTATTTTTTAACTGTTATTTTGAGAACAATTATTTGAATAGTCATTTGTATTCAAAGCCTGTTAAATTATATTAGGGATAACTGTTCAGTAGACAGACAGACACACACACACACACACACACACACACACACACACACACACACACACACACACACACACACACACACACACGATATTAGGGACAAGCATTCAGTAGACACACCGGAGAATTGAGATGCTTGGAAACCCGTTGAACTGTGTCGTCACCTTCCCGGCCGGAATAAATTAAAGATGAGAATGTTCAGGATAGACACAGTGTCTCCCACACAGAGCTGCAGCACACACACACACACACACACACACACACACACACACACACACACACACGCCTACACCGACTGACTGACTAATGTTCGCATCCCTTCCTGAAAAACAGAAAATAGCAAAACTGCACAACTTCTACCTAGGTACTTCACACAAACATTCACTCTCTCAACACTTATAAATGTGTGTCTGTGTGTCTGTGTGTGTGTGTGTGTGTGTGTGTGTGTGTGTGTGTGTGTGTGTGTGTGTGTGTGTGTGTGTGTGTGTGTGAAGATGTTGTATAAGCGTGCAATGGGAGCAAGCCGTTGTAACATCTAATAGCTAGTCATTATACTAAATACTCAGAATTTAATTCTTTCCAGTCACAATGACAGTTATATAAATATATGTATATGTGGATGTGAGTGAGTGTGCGTGTGTGTGTGTGCGTGTTTGTGTATGCGTGTCTGTGTGCTTGTGTGTGTGTGTGCGTGTTTGTGTATGCGTGTCTGTGTGCTTGTGTGTGTGTGTGCGTGCATTCTGTGTGCTTGAGTGTGCGTGTCTGTGTGTGCGTGCGTGCCTGCGTTCTGTGTGTGTGTGCCTGCGTTCTGTGTGATTGTGTGTGTGTGTGTGCGTGCGTGCTGTATGCCTGTGTGTGCCTATGTGTGTGTGCGTGCCTGCGTTCTGTGTGTGTGTGTGTGTGTGTGCCTGCGTTTCTGTGTGTGTGTGCGTGCGCGCTGTATGCTTGTGTGCGTGCCTGCGTTCTGTATGATTGTGTGTGTGTGCCTGTGTGCGTGGCTGCATTCTGTGTGTGTGTGTGTGCGTGCGTGCCTGCGTTTCTGTGTGTGTGTGCGTGCGCGCTGTATGCTTGTGTGCGTTCTGCGTGCCCGTGTGTGTGTGTGTGTGTGCGTGCGCGCTGTCCTGTGTGTGTGTGTGTGTGCGTTCTGCGTGCCTGTGTGTGTGTGTGTGTGTGCGTGCCTGCGTTCTGTATGCTTGTGTGCGTTCTGCGTGCCTGTGTGTGTGCGTTCTGCGTGCCTGTGTGTGTGTGTGTGTGCGTTCTGTATGCCTGTGTGTGTGTGTGTGTGTGGCCTGCATTGCCTCTGCATGTGTGTCATGATGCCAGTGTTGCGGGCTGTGCTGCTGAATGAGCGTGCGGACTAACCTGCTCCCCCTGCTGTTTGGACACAGTCATTGCATCCAGCAAATCCTGGAGGCCGTTCTCCACTGCCACCAGAGCGGGGTCGTGCATAGAGACCTCAAAGTAAGTCTCCTGTGCTGTGTGTGTGTGTGTGTGTGTGTGTGTGTGTGTCACTAGACGTGTGTGTGCGTGTGCGTGTCACTAGAGGTATGTGAGTGTGTGTGTGTCTTGATATATGTGTGAGTATGTGTGTGTATCTGTGTGTGTGTGTGTGTGTGTGTGTGTGTGTGTGTGTGTGTTTATCTCAATATATATGTGAGTAGGCTATGTGTGTGTATCTGTGTGTGTGTGTGTGTGTGTGTGTTTGTCTCGATATATATGTGAGTAGGCTATGTGTGTGTATCTGTGTGTGTGTGTGTCTCGGTATATACAGTATCTCACAAAAGTGAGTACACCCCTCACATTTCTTCACATTTTTCTTTATATCTTTCCATGGGACAACACTGAATAAATGACACTTTAATACAATGTAAAGTAGTCAGTGTACAGCTTGTATAACAGTGAAAATTTACTGTCCCCTCAAAATAACTCGACACACAACCATTAATGTCTAAACTGCTGGCAACAAAAGTGAGTACACCCCTTAGAAAAAATTTACAAATTGGGCCCAAAGTGTAAATATTTTGTGTGGCCACCATTATTTTCCAGCACTGCCTTAACCTTCTTGGGCATGTAGTTCACTAGAGCTTCACAGGTTGCAACTGGAACCCTCTTCCACCCATTTATGACAGCATCACAGAGCTGGTGGATATTAAAGACCTTGCGTTCCTCCACCTTCCATTTGAGGATGCCCCAAAGATGCTCAATAGGGTTTAGGTCTGGAGACATGCTTGGCCAGGCCATAACCTTTACCCTCAGCTTTTTTAGCAAGCCACTGGTCGTCTTGGAGGTGTGTTTGGGGTCGTTATCATGTTGCAATACCACCCTGCGGCCCAGTTTACGAAGGTTGAGTGCACATGGTCAGCGTCGTACACAGAGGTTGGCTTTGGAAAGTAGACGTATGAGTGCTGCCAGCATTGCTGAAGGGCTTGAAGGGGTGGGGGGTCAACCTGTCAGTGCTCAGACCATACGCCGCACTCTGCATCATACTGGTCTGCATGGTTGTCATCCCAGAAGGAAGCCTATTCTAAAGATGATGCACAAGAAACCCCACAAAAAGTTTGCTGAAGACAAACAGACTACGGACATGGATTACTGCAACCATGTCCTGTGGTCTGATGAGACCAAAATACATTTATTTGGTTCAGATGGTGTTAAGAGTGTGGAGCGGCAACCAGGTGAGGAGTACAAAGACAAGTGTGTCTTGCCTAGAGTCAAGCATGGTGGTTGGAGTGTCATGGTCTGGGGCTGCATGAGTGCTGCCAGCACTGGGGATCTACAGTTCATTGAATTCTAACATGTACTGTGACATACTGAAGCAGAGCATGATCCCCTCCCTTCATAAACTGGGCCGCAGGGCAGTACTGCAACATGATAACGACCCCAAACACCCCTCCGAACGACCACTGGCTTGTTAAAGAAGCTGAGGGTAAAGGTTATGGACTGGCCAAGCATGTCTCCAGTCTTAAACCCTATTGAGCATCTTTGGGGCATCCTAAAACGGGAGATGGAGGAGCGCAAGGACTCTAATATCCACCAGCTCCTTGATGTCGTCATGAATGGGTAGAAGAGGGTTCCAGTTGCAACCTGTGAAGCTCTAGTGAACTACATGCCCAAGAGGGTTAAGGCAGTGCTAGAAAATAATGATGGCAAAACAAAATATTGACACTTTGGGCCCAATTTGGAAATTTTTTCTTAGGGGTGTACTCACTTTTGTTGCCAGCAGTTTAGACATTAATGGCTGTGTGTCGAGTTATTTTGAGGGGACAGTAAATTTACACTGTTATACAAGCTGTACACTGACTACTTGACATTGTATCAAAGTGTCATTTATTCAGTGTTGTCGCATGGAAAGATATAATGAAATATTTGAAGAAATGTTAGGGGTGTACTCACTTTTGTGAGATACTGTATGTGTGTGTATCTATATGTGTGTGAGTATGTGTGTGTATCTATGTGTGTCTGTGTGCCTATCTATGTGTGTGTGTGTGTGTGTGTGTGTGTGTGTGTCATTAGACGTGTGTTTCTATGTGTGTGTGTGTGTTGTGAGGGATTTTAAAGTTGTGTTTGTCTGCGTCTGACTGTCTCTGAAGTCTGGTAAGTGTTCGTTTCCTAAGGCATATTTAAGCATTGCATTTGTCTGTGCTCGATCGATCGATATGTCTCTATCTATGCATGAGTGTGTTGGCCTTCTTGATTTGCCTTTTGAAACTAATGTCTGTGCATGTGTTTCTGTGTAGCTGCTGTATTGTATTTTATGTTATTAAAGAAATGTTTTACTAATTGTACAGAAGAAAAACAAGCATTTTGATGACCTCCGGTGGTGGAAGCGTGCACCTCACTGCAGTGAGATAAAAGTGTACTATAGATAGGGCCTTTAAGCACACGATTACGTCGCTAACTATTGTAAATTTCAAAATAAAAGGCATTGAAAAAACAAAAAGACACTATTTTTTAATTAATTAATTAATACTATTGAATATATAAAAGTTCACAAGTTTCCATAACATGTCTTCTTTTATACTAGTATAAATGAAAGGTCCAACAATCTCAACTTCTAAAGCACTTACATCAACTAAACTTTCCATAATCATTCTCAGCACTATTCTGAAGGTGATTACAAAAGGATTTGTTCATATGTTATCTGATTTATGATGCAATACCTTCTTAAAAACATTCTGAAAATGCATTTTTAAAGACCTGTACATAGTATTTTTATTTGTAAAATGAAGAAAGGCTGTATCAAAAAATCCGTTCTGTAAAAATATTGGACTTCAATATGTTGTCAAAATGATGATAGGCATAAGTTAAAATCTAGTTAATAGTCCAATATGTTACAAAAAACCCTACAACACACAGACAGATACACACACACACACACACACACACACACACACACACACACACACACACACACACACACACACACAATCCAAAGCCTATTCACCTGCAGTGTCTCGCCTTAGAGAAAAGAACAGTTTAATAATGTGAAACTACATTTGATCAAGGTCATTTGATAACATACCGTTTTATGAAAGATGATCCCTCACCATGTTGGGCTCATGTTATTGCTTTGGGACTCCCAATAATTCACACACACACACACACACACACACACACACACACACACACACACACAAAAAAAACACACACAAACATAAGCGCGCGCACACACACACAAACACACACACACACACACGCACACAAACACGTACACACACACACACACAGACACAGATAGACACAAACACACAAATACTTACACACACACACACACACACACACACACACACACACACACAGGTCGTGAGGTCGCTGTGCTGTTATTTCCCCAGTGTAAGTTTATTGAGTTAGTCTGAAGGCAGGAAGTCCCTGAGATGTTGTTTTCATATTGTTGTTGTTTTTTCATTAGATGTTCATGGTACAGACACAGGCTGTTAGATCCAGAATGACACTTCATATGGAGGATTGATAGTGTGGTGGCAGATATTGAATGTTGGAATGCTTGAGACTGTAATAATCAAACAAAGTGTATTTAATAATCAAGCAAAAGAGTATTCAATCAAACAACAGAGGCTTCATGTTCTATCCAGTAAGAACATGGAGGTCCATTCGACCCAGGAAGCCCCGCGATGACTTTCTGAGAAGAATGGCCCCGATCAGATGGCAAGTCACATCTTAAATATACAAGTCAGATCAGCATCAAGAATAGTGTTTCAATTGGCAGTCAGGTGAGGGGGAGGGGGTGGGGGAGGGCTCAGTGACAGACTGTTTACTGTTGCAGGGGGGGTATCCAAGGGAGAGGGGGGGGGGGGGGGGGTTGGGGAGGTACAGTCTGAGTACTCTGTAATACACTTTTGAGGATTTTAACCTTAGACATACAGGAGTAATACAAGATAAATACAATGTTTCCTATTACATTAATAAGCATTCCAACATTCAATATCTGCCGCGATAGCCAGTGGGAATTCCCTTATGAAAAGTCATATTTTGTACGTTGTCCAGTCAAATCAAATCAGTTTTATTTGTATAGCAGTATGACACCCTCTGCCCTTAGCCCCTTAGCTCGGCTGAGAAAAAAACTCCCAGTAAAAAACCCTTTATCGGGATTAAACCCCATTGAGTGATAGATGGCTACTGTGAATTATCTCGTGAAAAGTCATATTTTTTTGTACGTTGTCCACAGTCAAATCAAATCAGTTTTATTTGTATAGCCCAATATCACAAATAGACATGTGCCTCAGTGGGCTTTACATTCCATGCAGTATGACACCCTCTGCCCTTAGACCCTTAGCTCGGCTGAGAAAAAACTCCCAGTAAAAAACCCTTTAATGGGATTAAATTCCAGTGAGGGAAATATATCTTTGCATGATTTGAATACAGGAAGCTAATACAACTAAGGAAAAGACAAGATTAAAGGTAGATGTTTCTAGTTTGGAGTTGAGGAAGGTGAGAATTTGGAGTTGAAACAATTATTCGATCAAGTACTATTCAAGTTGATTTAATGCGAGACACTTCAGGTGATAGAAAATTGAGCACAATATGATGCAACAGGACTACAAAGAGACACATAACAACCAAAAATGCATTTAAAAAAACTTGAGGAGGGACTGCAATGAAAACACAAAATGACCACAGACAGATACAGGCAAAATTTTGTCAAATAGATAAAAACAGCAAAATAAAAAAACTACTAAAATATGCAAAAAAATAAACATGGAAAACTGCAAAGAAATGCAAGAATGACCATAAGCTTCCAAACTTAATATTAATATTTATTAATTTCGTAAATCATTAAATTCATAATGTAGTCCTCATTATTGCAAAGAACCAGAGCTTTAAATGTGATTCTTACACTTCTATTCAAAATATTTTAAATTCCTTAAAACCTTTTAAAACTAACTCCACAAAGTCAAAAAAAATTAAAAAAGAACATCCAGTATTTTAGCTTAAAGCTTCACACCGGAGTCCTATTACACCATAATAGATTCATTTTAAGTTATTTAAAGAAATGTTTTAGTAAATGTCTGACGTGTTTTCTTGTTGATTTTTCCCCGTTTAGCCTGAGAATCTGCTGCTGGCGAGCAAGTGTAAGAATGCAGCGGTGAAACTGGCCGACTTTGGACTCGCTATCGAGGTTCAAGGAGAACAACAGGCCTGGTTTGGTATGTCACACAGACAGACAGACTGACAGACAGAGATAGATAGACAGACAGAGAGACAGACACACACACACACACACACACACACACACACACACACACACACACACACACACACACACACACACACACACACACAGACAAATACACAAACTAATTAACTAGTTGCATAGAATTTCGGATTAGGCTTTGTTTATGATTTTACTTTTTCACATATTTTTACCTTAAAATTAATACAATTTTGGTCAAACGCAAAAAAAACTAACAAATTATTTCAGTGGGGTTTTTCTGAAGGTTTTAAAGGGAATTGAACGTGTCACTTTCAATGACTGAAGTTTTTCAGATACCCACATATGGCAACAAGAGAATCAAGGTTTTGCTATAACATCTGTCAGTCTGTCACACTGAAAGCTGAAATATATTTTGTTATTCTGATGGAGAATGGAGTGTACAGGCTTCCAAAGGACTGTTCATCAAAACTGTCATTTTATCCTTTCTGTCAGAGCACCCTGACTCTAACACACACAAAGGGATGTTTGCTTTTTCTTCCTCTAATATTAGACTTATCTCATCTGACTGAATGTCATGTTTACAGTCTAAATATCTTTTCTATTTAAAAAATATATATTTTACATAGGCCTATACATCTGTTATATTCTGGGGGCGGGAATTCCTTCAATTTCTTGCTAAAAAAAATACACATTTTCCAAGTTTTTTTGGACGAAATGTGTGACTTTAATCTCAGAGAATTTCAGATTTTTTGTTGTCCAAGACTTTTTTTCTTGGAAAGTAATTCTTTTATTTTTTTTACCAAATGGATAGTTTGGTCTGGCTTCGCGAGACTAGTTGTGACCTAACTGTACGGAAAAGTATTTTTTTTTAGACAAATAATGTGTTCATTGTATTATACCCTTTGTGTACAATATAACATGTTTGTTTATGGTTGAGTGACATTTCTGATTAATGTAATATTTTTCACTACACATCTATGTGTTAATCTATTACACTGACAGTGTGTTATATCCTTTCCACATTTAATGTGTCAAAATGAACACAAGTGTTGACCCAAATTCAACTCATTGAGGAGTAAGAATTTAACAGAAGTTGTGTTAATTTTGGCACATCCTTGTTAAGAGTTTGTCTTTGTGTGTGTGTGCGTTCGATGTGTGTGTGTGTATGTGTGTGTGTGCGCAGGCTTTGCGGGGACTCCTGGATACTTGTCTCCTGAGGTTTTGAGGAAGGAAGCGTACGGTAAACCTGTCGACATCTGGGCATGTGGTAAGATCTTTGTCTGTCTCTATCATTCTTACTGTATGTAGCCTTCTCTGTCCTCCGCTTTGCACTCAGTTAACGTGTGTGTTTGTGTATGTATGTATGTGTGTGCGTATGCCTGCTTGTGCGTATGTGTGCGTGCTTTGTGTGTGTGTGTGCGTGCGTATGCCTGCCTGCGTGTCTCCGTGTGTATGCCTGTGTGCGTATGCCTGCCTGCGTGTCTCTGTGTGTATGCCTGTGTGTCTCTGTGTGTATGCCTTTGTGTGTGCCTAGGTGTGATCCTGTACATCCTCCTGGTCGGTTACCCTCCGTTCTGGGACGAGGACCAACACAAACTCTACCAGCAGATCAAAGCCGGAGCCTACGACGTGAGTGAATTCTCCATTTATTATTTGAATCAGAAAGTTTTATGTTTAAAGCCCCTCTAAACCCAAATCCATAACATCCTTACTATCCTAACTAGGTCATTTAGGGAGTTATTTTCATGATAGTAAAGCCTTTGAAAAGAGTTAAGTATATTTATCAATCCAAATTAAAGATATTTTCGTTTGAGTTTGATAAAGGTTTACAGAAGTTATGTTTAGATGAGGCTGTGGGCTATACTCTGGTTCTTATGAAAGTCTTTTGAACATTCACAGCAGTTCTCTGCCCGAACAATGTATAAAAACAATGACATGGAGAAGGTTTGATACTGCCATTTCGCCCACATAGGCCTGTCAACATGTCTAGACATGTCTAGTAAAAAAGCAGTTTTTTGTAAACTAAGTTGTATACAATATGAAAATGTATTTTCAATGTGTGTGTGTGTGTGTGTGTGTGTGTGTGTGTGTGTGTGTGTGTGTGTGTGTGTGCGTGTGCGCGTGCGTGCCCTTCAGTTCCCCTCTCCAGAATGGGACACTGTGACCCCGGAGGCTAAAAACCTGATCAACCAGATGTTGACCATCAACCCGTCCAAGAGAATCACCGCCACGGAAGCTCTCAAGCACCCATGGGTCTGCGTAAGTACACACACTCATACAGTGTATTGTTACATATACAGTATAATTATACACATGTACACTCAGGGTGGGATGAAATTAATCCCAATTTTCTTTTTATTTATTGTTTTTTTATTGTTAAAGATGTTTTTTAGGTGTTTAAACCAATTTTAAAAGAAGATTGTAAAAATGTATGTCGAAAGTTTTTGCCCTGAACAAATTTCCCAAAAAATATATCTTAACTCCTGCAGACTATTTTCAAGATTAAAGTGGTAAAATTGCCTGAAAAAAATTGCAATGATTGCTTTGTTGTTGTCAAGGAACCACATCGCTTCACTGTCATAGAAAGCTGCACTCTGCCAGGCCAAAACATTTATGAACTTTAATATGTAATAGAACATCAAAGCTTGTATATTTTTTTATATTTTTATTGTAGGTATTTTGTCTCCATTGGGAATAAAAAAATAATTTGACAGAGGCAGGGATATATATACAGTCGAATCCCCATCAAATCATCACACATCCAGCCTCTTCTTTCTGTATCAATAATTCATAGCTTTCCATTTAAAAAACTCCCGACAATTTGTCAAGTCTAAAAAATCCTCTTGACGGCAAGTTTGTGAGCATCTGTCACATATCAGCGCCATCTGCTCCTAAACTTGCAATATGTTCAAATGCAGGATCATCACGGGCTTATGTTGAGATGGAGATTTTAAAAGGGCAAAAGATCAACAAAATCTCCGGGATAAACACTGTTATGTGTGAGTGTTTATCTGCAGAAATATCCAGACCAACAGTTTATGAACACTGATACGTGCACTTTGAGGGTTTGAGTTGATCTGAAATAGATCGTAGCGTATTTATAAAAGCGCTTTTAGACGTCCATTGAGGTTATTTTTGGTCGGTTCGTCTTAGCGTTATTTTTTTTTTTTTTTTTTCAGCTGAAAAATAGTCTTTTACAATTGGGTTGTGTTAAGTTTACTCTGGTCCAAATTTGGCTAAAGATGGACCCTTGTAAAGTCCCTGTGAACATTTCTGATATATTAAATGCATATTTGGCATTTTTATGTGAAACTAAATGTATCATAAATCAGACAGTGAACAACATATTGACAAATCCTTCTGTAATAACCTTCAGAATAGTGCTGAGAATGATTATGGGAAGTTTAGTTGATGTTAGTGCTTTAGAAGTTGAGATTTTTGCTTCAGAGTATTAAAAAAACTTATGTTGAGATAATGTCTGTTAAAGATGGCTGTATAGGAGAAATAAACAGACGCAAACAGACAAGGTTTAGTCAAATAAACACCTGAATGTACATTTTGGACCATGGTTTGTACTAGTATGAAAGAAGACATGTTATGGAAGCAAAATAGCCAAAGAGAAATCTCAAAATTGAAAAGAAAAATCAATATTTTCTCCTGCAGTGTCTGGCCTTTAAGTCACATTGAAAGTTGTTTGTTTCGCTGCTGCAGAGTTTTTTTCCAGTAAAATGGCATCACCTTTTAAAATGCCTCAGAATCAGAATCAACACTTTCCCGTCGAGAGGCTGAGTATCTCCGACAGCTCCTGCCCACATAAACCTGTCACTGGGCTCCTCTTAACATTTTATTTTTATTTCCTCTCTCTCTCTCCCTCTCTCTCTCTCTATCTGTCTCTATCCCTCTCTATCTCTCCCTCCCCCTTTCTCCCTCTCACTCTCTCTCTCCATCTCACTCTCTCTCCTTCCCCCTCTATCTTGCTCCCTCTCTCCTCTTTCTCTCTCTCCCTTTCTCTCCCTCTCTGCCCTCTCTCTCTCTCCCTCCCATTCCCCCTCTCTCCCTCTCTCTCCCTTTCTCTCCCTCTCTCCCCCTCTCTCTTTCTCTCTCTCCCCCTCTCTCCCTCACTCTCTCTATCTCCTTCCCTCTCCCGCTCTCCCTTCCTCCCCTCTCTTTCTCTCCCTCTCTCTCACTCTCTCTCTCCCTCCCTCTCTCTCCCTCTCTCTCTCTATGTCTCTCCCTATCTCCCTCTCTCTCTCCTTCCCTCTCTCTCCCCCTCTCCCTCCCTCCCTCTCTCTCTTGTCTCCATAGCAACGCTCCACCGTGGCGTCCATGATGCACAGACAGGAAACGGTCGAGTGTCTGAAGAAGTTTAACGCCCGCAGGAAACTCAAGGTTTGAAAACTATGACTTTTTTTTTCCTTTTCAATCAATCAATCAACTTTTATTTGTATCGCGCTTTTCATACTCAGGAGTAACTCAAAGTGCCTTACAATGAATAAAAACCAACAGAAAAATACAGATAAAGACAGCTAATAAAATCAAGAGTAGAAAATGAAACCCAACCCTCCCATCCCCATAGACATGCACAGAGACATACATAAATACATACACACTCTTACCCACACTCACACACAGACACACACAGACACACAAACTCACACACAGACACACACAGACACACAAACTCACACACTCACACATACACTAGCTCTCTCTAAAGAGACATGGCTGGGCACTGAGACCTGCGGCGTTTTTGCAGCCTGTACGCAATAGGTCATACATTTCTCCAGATTTTTTAGTAAAGGGATTTACATAATGCATTAGTAGTTACATACTGCAGGGGTTGCACTTTTTTTATTTAATGAAATAATAATAAAACTACTTCCACGCTCTGAGGAGACGATTCTACAGTACAGCCCTTCAGGAAGCCTGTAAGGGACAAAATACATAAACTACTACACTCAAACAAACAATAGTTGTGGTCAAAATCGTGCACATGTTGGAAGACCAAGAAGAAGAAGTACTATAGAATAAATAACTAAATACATCTTCACCTCATCACTTGATATTGTGGAAAGACTTGAGGCAGTGGTGGATGATGCCATCTTTAGTAACTATAGCTTCTTGTCCTTGAAGGCCACCGTAGCTTCTGTAAATTCTCGCAACGGGCGTTGCAATCTAGAATCTCACCACTAGATGATGCTAAATACTCAGATATTACACACTGCACCTTTAATCTTTTTCTGCTCCACAGGGCGCAGTTTTAACCGCCATGCTCGTCACCAGGAACTTCTCTGGTGAGTGGAGAGTGTGACATGCCATCTGTCTTCACACACTTCCACACACACACACACACATGCGCAGACACACACACACACAGACTCACTCTCAGTCACTCTCACACGCACATACATGAACAACACACTCACTCACACACACACACACACACACACACACACACACACACACACACACACACACACACACACACACACACACACACACACAACTTTTATATTGTCTTTACTGCACTGTACTTCAATACAGTTACGAGGTATTAGTACTAGAGTATTTCCATGTTAAGTTTTGGTCTCTGTGTGTCTCAGTCGGTCGTCAGGCGACGGCCCCGGCCTCTGTCAGTGCTGCTGCTGGAGCCGCGGCCGGGATCGTAGAGCAAGGTGAACTACTCAGGGGGTTTATAACGTTTTTTATTTTATTTTATTTATTTTTTTTTTTACTTTTTCTCCTTTTATTATTGGTTGTATGAAAGAAGACATGTTATGGAAGTCTTAGCCTTGAATATAAATCCCCAGAGTCCAAACATCTCTCTCTCGCGCACGCACACACATACACACACACACACACACACACACACACCCACCAATCTTGTTTTTAATCTCTTCCTAAATCTTTTTTTCTAATGCCTCTCAAATGTTTGCCAAGGTAAGCAGTGCTTCGCCCATCTGAGAGCTGATGTATAAACTGCTCTGGAAAAAATGAAGAGACCACTCCAAATATTCAGTGTCTCTCATTTTATTATTTATAGGCATATGTTTGAGTAGAATGAACATTTTGGGTTTTTTCTATGAACAACTGACAACATTTCTACCAAATTCCCCCAAAAAATGTTGTCCTCAAGAGCATTCCAATAAATAATGTAGAGATGAAGATTGAAGAAAAATCCAGACTGGTCTCTTTATTTTTCCCAGAGCTGTATATATATAATATCTTTGCTAGCTATTGGTTGAGGCTTGTCTAGTTGTGCAATGCAGTGCAGTCACATGTCCAAATTGCATGCAGCTGGTTATCCGCAGCTTAGATGTCAGATATGATAGTCACATGTCATTTTGGGGGAATTGGGAGACGAACTGAATGCAGCTTGTTTGTGTTTGCCTTAGCATAGATGTCAGATATGATAGGGGAGAGAGTGGGATGCATTTGTGCCGAAAAATAATAATTGTGCTAAACAGCTTTCAAGTTTAGTGTCGCACACCCACTCTTAGCTGTTGCTATTTATTTCTTATTTTTTTATCACTAATGATCACCTGCAGCCAGCACACAATCCTAATGCCTTCTGGCTATTTTATTTTCTGTCCTATACGCTAAAATATTGCCCGTCAATTATTGGTGAAGCTACTTTTTTCAGCATAGCTTAAAGCAAACTACAGACACTGTAAAATTAAAAAGTTTGGAAAATTAATTATAGGCTCTTTTAAAAAGGCATTTTGTTATAGCTATGGTGGGCCAATTTTTTTACATACCAGTTTACAGAGCCTAGGCTGTGTATGCTTCAACACACACAGACAGGTAGCGGATCGTGAAGAAAAATATTTACTGATTTTAACAAGGTGATTTTGACAACAAGCATTCTCCAGAATCACTGTCTCCACCTTTAATTACATATAGTTAAAGACTCCCCATTACTGGCTATTTGAGCTAATCCCGCGTACTTTTTCAGATTAAGAAACCCATTACCACATACCTGCGTCTCTATGCTTTCACTGATAATCCCCAATCTCTGTGTGTGTGTGGCCGCTGTGCGTGTGTGTACATGAGTGTATTCGGATTATATGGAGAATTAGTTTTGACTTTTCCTCCCATGTCATGCCGAATGCCCTCTGCTTATCTAATGCTTTGGCCACTGGATCAGGGTCAGAGTTAGGGTTAGGTGCCAGTTTGTGTGTGTGTGTGTGTGTGTACATGACTTGTGTGTGTGTTTGTGCGTGTGTGCATGACTGTGATGTGTGTGTGTGTGCATGACTGTTTGGTGCGTGTGTGTGTGTGTGTGTGTGTGTGTGTGTGTGTGTGTGTGTGTGTCCATTCGTCGGAGGATTTTAATGTCTTTTTCCAGGACGGAGGGAGGTCTTTATATATTTATTTATATATATATTTCAAGAGGGAGGGATGAAACCTCTCGAGTGATTTTGTATTTTTTCCCTTAAGGCCATAGAGAAATGATGTACGGCCATGTTTAGACGGAAGATTCAACTGTCTGCATGAGATTTTTTAAGTGAAATTTTTTGATGATTTTTTTTAGCCGATTCATGCATGCAACACCGTGCATTTTGCAGCTGTGTTTGCTAGTGTGTGTGTGTGTGTGTGTGTGTGTGTGTGTGAGTTGATTTAAAAGCGTGTGGTCATCTAAGGGGAGTGTATATGATGTGTACTCTCCCGTCTGAGGGTGTGTCCTTCTGCCTCTCTGCAGCAGCCAAGAGTCTCCTCAACAAGAAGGCCGATGTCAAGGTAAGACATTTCTCTGGTTCCGTTTCCCTCTTTATAACATTGGCTGTCCTTCAGCTGTTGTGTTTGTTGTTTGGGACGTCCTGTCTCGTTCGGGGACTAGTTTTATTAATCCATAAATATTTCAATCAAAAGGCGGATGGATGAGATGTGTTTTTCGGAGGTGATTTGACTTTGTGACGTGCTGCTGCAGTGTCACTTTAATAATTCTTTTCAAGATGTTTTTTTTTGGGGGGGGGGTGGAGGGGAGGGGGGGCTTAAAGGGACAGTACAAGTGTTATGTGTGTGTCGTTTCCTGTCACTTCACTTTTGCTGCTATTCTGTGATGTTGTAGCTCAGAGATGCAGTCTGTATTTCTAGCCCAGTCCGTATTTATTCACCTTTTTTGTTTTGTTTATTTATTTAAATTTTGACTAAGAAGTTATTATTTTTGTGAGAAAGATATGGATCTGGTTCTCACAAGATATCAACTAATTTGCAAAAGCTAGGGATATTACTTGCAAAAGATAGTTGCTTTACAACTGTAGGGTAATAACTTCAACACACAATACAAAGCCAACTTGTAAATTATGTTCAATATATTTAAATTATTTGGTTTGTCATAAATATGCACAACATTAACTGGATCAGTCATTTGCATTGAAATGCATAATCAGGCTCTCTCCATCAATGCTTTATTTAAAGGAGTTAGTGATTCTGGTGAATGGTTGTTGTCAAAATGACTGACTCCACCTTTTAACACATTTTGTTTACATAATTTAATATGGGAAAGGAGATATATATGAACATATGTGACACTGTCATTTACCTGCATCTCCTTTTACAGACACACACACACACACACACACACACACACACACACACACAACCCTCCCTCTTTGACTGCTAATCTCAGATTATTTCCCACCATATGATTAATCTATTGTTACATAATCACAGATTCTCCTTTGCTGCACCATGACGTGTCACACACACACACACACACACACACACACACACACACACACACACACACACACACACACACACATATACACACACACACACACACACAACCCTGGCAGCTATTCCAGTATTCCTGCTTTAGCACAGACACCATGTCTCTCTCTTACTATCTCAGTTTCAATCTATTTCCTGAGAATTTGCTCTTTTTCTTCATTTTCTAAGCAGGTGAATAACTTAAGCCTGTCACTGGGAGTTCAAATAAATTGTTACATTATTTATCTGGCTGTGGTAAATGTGTTTAGAGAGTAGGGACAGTTATAAATAATGACTGGTGGCTATATGGACGTCATGATGAGAAATGGGCTGTTTTTCTACCTAAATTAACTCCTAAAAAGTGTTTTAAAGCAACGGCGCTCTTATTTCCTGCCACCAAGGAAGAAAACTATGTTCCAGTGTGAAATATGGTCATTTAAAGGTGGAGTCAGCGATTCTGGAGTATCCTTTTTGACAAAATAAATTGTTGTCAAAATCAGTGAATATCTCCTCACGATCCACCACCTGTACTGTGAGCGGCTGAAGAAAAATCAGGTGTTTATACACAGTCTAGGCTCTGTAAACTGGTATGTAAAAACAAAAGGGGCCCACTGTACCTAGCAACCTAACAGTTTACAGAGCCTAGGCTGTGTATTAACAATGGAATTTTTTCAGCACACACACAGTACATACAGGTAGCGGATTGTGAGGAGATATTCACTGATTCTGACAAAAAATTAAAATGACAACAAGCATGCTCAATTATCACCGACTTCACCTTTAACTGCTGTAAAAATGGGTTATATGTAAAGAATATTCACTTTTAAACTATATTGTGCCCAGTTTGCCTTTTCCAGCCCATTCCAACAGGTTAAAGTCATTAACATCCAGTAGTGATGAACCCACAGAGGATTATTACTTCACTCTGCACTTCCCAGTTAACTCTAAGTCTAAGCAGCTTTTCAGCTCATCAGTTTGGTTTTAGCAAATTTACTGTTTTGTGGATTTCATCAGAAGAGTTCCAAGTAGCAGCAGGCAGTTTATATAGAAAACAAAAAACATGATAACTTATTCTGCTATACAATTTTATTGAACTCAAAACTATAAGATGATAACCAGGATAATTAACAGCTTTTTATTCGTAAAGTGTGTTTCCTGGAGACGTGACAGACGTGATAGAGTTTCAGCATTTAGTTTATTGCCACATAGCAATTGCAAGTGAAATTTAAACATTATTTTAAGAGGTGGCACAACTTACACACTAAATAAAAAGCAAATAAAGCAACACCAGTGCAATCAGAATATTTACAAGGCAACTTAAAAGATACATTATGTTGAAATATATGAAAAAGTACAGAGATAAGCAAAATCAGGAGTTCCAGCCATTAATTCCTTTTGGCTAAAATAAACATTACTAAATCCATAATGGTTAAAGATATTCCGAAGGTAAATTTCATATTAAAACAATGATTTGTGTCTACATGTTTGTACAGTGTGTTGGATTGAAACAATAAACGGATATTAAAACATTTTGCATAAATCCTTTCAGAGAATTAAGTCAATTTATAAAAGATATATCTACGACTCAACAACAACTCATAAAGAAATAACAATAAGGGACAGAATGTGTAAAAAATCAAATTAATCAGACAAGTAGTTTAGGGAGCGCTCATGGTGTAGTGGTCAGAGCTTCTATTTCAACTCTGTCTTTCCAAACTTTATGATGAAGCAAAATACCAAAATATAATCTTTAAAGAAAGAAAACAATCAATCAGAGACATCATTTGTACAAGTTAAAGAATCGAAGACAAGCAAATTAACCCTCAAATGATCTTGGTACAAACTTTTTGAACGTGAAAGTTTCAACAATTTACTTCAATTCCTGAACTTCACTGAGAAAGATCACCTTGACTGATCTTAATATCAGCCGTTTTAGCATCACCAGCCTCTCCGACAGAAAAATATGGGAAGAGTTTCTCAGTGAAAGTGTCCCTGTGAGTGTAGATGTGAGACATGTCTTCAGGGTCGTAGAAGGACACCTCCCCCATGTCATAGTCCAGCTGGACTCTGATCCTCTGGAGACCCTTCTTCTCTGTGACGGTCTGACTACAACCATTATCGTATTTTCCATCACAACGCATTAAACACCAGATCCCATTTTCTGGTGAGGCACATATCTTTCCCTTCCTGTCAACTGACTCTTTAGCCAAACCTATAATCCATTCCGGATGGTCTCCCACCTCCACCTCCCAGCTGTGTTTCCCTGATCTAAAGCCCTCACAGCCAAGGACATCTGTATACTTAGTGAATCTCTCTGGATTATCAGGAAGCTGCTGCCATGTCTCTCCCCGTCTCACACTGGTCAGATCATCAGACAGACAGAGCCGGCCATGTGCAGTGTTTGGGTCCAGAATGACCGGACTGAAGTGGACCTTCTCCTTGATCTTCTCCCACACTCTGAAGGCCAGGTTGCCCAGGTGTTTGGCCACATCTATCAGAGCTTCTGGTACCAGCTGTGGATCTGGCACTGAGCTCAGTTCCCTGGCTCTGGTCTGAGTGGTTTTATAACTGCTGAGGAAAGGCACAGTCTGTTTCTGCAGCTCTTCTTGAACAGCAGAGATACTGTCTGACAGAGAGGAGATTTGCTCTTTGATTCTCTTCATCTCTTTTAGGACAGTCTCGCCTTTCTGCTCCTCTTCCTCCCTCAGAGCTGCCAGTCTGGACTTCTCCTCCTCTTTCAGGATCTGGTGGAGCTTGATGAACTCTGCTTGGATTTGCCTCTCTGTGGACAACACCTGATTCTTGGAGTGTTGAACCACTTCTTTGTATGTTATCTCCACTTTGTTGCATTTGTCCTTCTTGTCCTGTAGAGATTTCAGCAGCTCCTGCAGGTCACCGACTGCTTGCTCTATAGGAACCACCCCACCAAACGATTTAGGCTCTTCTGGATGTTTACTACACACCACCTCAACTTTCTTCTCTCCTTTTTCACTCTCAGATGATCCAGTTTTCTGTCTCCCAGCAAAAGAGTCGGACAGTTCCTTTAGTTTAAAATCCAGTCCTGGATCCTTTGAAACTTTTCTTTTACAAATGGGACAGTTTTTGTTTTTAGCTTGTTCCCAGAATTTTTGCAGGCAGCTTGAACAGAAGCTGTGGTGGCATCCCAGAGACACAGGCTCCGTAAAAATCTCTGAACACACATGGCAGTTCAGGAAGTTTTCCACTAGAGCAACTTTCTCAGCCATTTGGTATTGTATTTATCTTTCAATAGCAGGACTCACCACGTTAGTCTCTTCGCTTTTCTAATTTAATTTATTCCAAAACGTGTTTTCCAGCCGAGATCTCACTCCGTGTAATGGCGTCTCGACACTGATAAACAATTTCAAAGTCTACTTTTTTTATCATTGACCTTTGTCACCTGGTAATTTATGTAAAGCAGGAAATGCTGCCCTGACATGTTGTCACCAGCAGATGGTGGTGTCGGGATAGTGAAATATCTTGCACTATGCGGTTTCAGAGGAAGGGGATTTGTTTACATTTGAAGAGCCTGCAGTTAGTTTACAAAAAATATATTCTCTATGTGTAATTCTTAGTATTGAATATTTCTATCGTCATGAATAAAAACATTATTTTGAGGCCCCTGGAACCAAATGTAAGACAAGAATATTTTTGGAAATCAAACTGTTGGCCCTGTAAACAACAACAGTGAAACAGTAACATTTTCAGGAAGCTTTCTAACTTCAAACAGTGTTCTAGGGATCCAAATTTCCTCTCATGGAAGTTTGTTTATTCAGTTATGAGAATATACCTTAGAAAATGTTCACCTTTTTGACACACCCATTACATAGTGTTCCTTTTAGGGGACAATTCACTTGTAGCTACAGGTATTTTTTTTTTAAACTAAACCAAAAAAGGCAGAGGGTTAAATAAACATTTTAAATAAACTCTACTAAACATAATTAATGATAACTGACCTGCAGCAGAGCAGAAGTTGAGGGCAATTGACAACAGCAGAAAATGAACCTTCATCTCTCATAGAAATCTATCCAGTAATTGTTGAGATATTTCAGTCTGAACTTTTGTTATATCTCAGGTTTGACTGCAGCCCTATTTCCTCATCTGTTTAGAAGCAATTCTGTTTTAGTGCTTTATTGTTATGCTTTATGCCATCCACAAACACAGCTTTATACTATATGTTTGTTAGTTTGATGAAGAAAAGAGAAATAGACCCCGTCCAGGTCAGGAGATTTTAGTAGATAATGATTTTTTAAACTCTGCACTGCCCTTTCTAAGTTTTATCATGCAGCGAAGTTTCGGAGGGTGAAGTTTAAGCATCTTTTGAATTTGATTTCTGTCTGTTTCTAATAAGACGCACGCACAGCGAGGCACAGACTGGTGAAAGAAATAATACAACTCAAAATCTTAACAAAACAAGTTGCTCACCTCTTCTCCAACACGCCATGCTGTATTTGTCCCGTTCTCTGCCATTCTGCCTTCATCAGGGTGGTATGAGGTTCATATACAGTCCTTAAATTGTTGAGTGATTTTACCATAGAAACTATTCATTAATTTGATTGAAACTGTCGAATACATTTTGGAAAATGGGACCATCAATAGAGTAGGAGTAGGTATTATATTTTGTAAATAAAAAATATTTTTACTTTTGACCCTTAGAATTTGTATTTAATGTAATATTACATTCTATTAATATATATTAATATATATATATATATATATATATATATATATATATATATATATATATATATATATATATATATATATATATATATATATATATATTTATTTATTTTTTTATTGTACAATCTGGAAACAACCTTAAACAAATAATTCTGGGAAAAAAAATTCTGGTTCTGGTTGTAATTTAAATATATATCATGTAAAGCAACATCCAACTGGACAGTGTTTAAAAAAAATACAGTTTATTTGATTAAAAAACATGATAATTAAATGACAAGGCTGATATGATTAAAAACTAGAATTTTTTATTTTTCATTCATGTAATTAATCATGTATACACTGCAAAAAGAATCACATACAATATTAATAATCATTTTAACATTAAGAAAAATGTATGTAAACACTTCTTTACAAAGATTCAAAATTGATCAAAAGGCTTAAACATCAAAATTAAAAGTGTTAACTGATTCATGGGGGGTGCCTGTGGTGTAGTGGTTAGAGCCCCCCCATTGAAGCTCAGTCCTCGTCGCAACAGACCTGGGTTCCAATCCGACCCGGGTCGTTCTCTGCATGTCATTCCCCTCTCTACCCTATTTCATCTGTCTTTCCACACTCAATAAAACATGGAAAAACGCCAAAAAATAACCATAAAAAAAAAATTAACAGATTCTACTATACAATGTTATTGAACTCAAAACTATAAGATGATAACCAGGATGATTAACAGCTTTGATTTGTAAAGTTTGTTTCCTGAAGACGTTTCAGCATTTTGTTTGTTGCCACATTTTCTTGTGAAATTTAAACATTAATTTAAGAGGTGGCACAACTTACACACTAAATAGAAAGCAACGAAAGCAACACCAGTGCAATCAGAGTATTAACAAGGCAATTAAAAAAAAATACATCATGTGGAAGTCCATGAGAGAATAAAGAGATTAGCAAAATCAGGAGTTCCAGCCATTAATACATTTTGGCTAAAATAAACTAAACCAAATCCATAATGGCTCAAAATATTTCAGAGGTACATTTCATATTAAGGATTTGTGTCTACATGTTTGTACAGTGTGTTGGATAGAAACAATAAATGGATATTAAAACAATTTGCATAATTCATTTCAGAGAATTAAGTCAATTTATAAAAAATATATCTAAGACTCAACAATGACGCATAAAGAAATAACAATCAGAGACAGAATGTGTAAAAGTTAAAGAATCAAACGAGTAGATTAGAGGGCAATCGTGGTGTAGTGGTTAAAGCCCCTCCCCTCCATAGAGGCTCAGTCCTCCTCACAGCAGACCTGGGTTAGAATCCATCCCGGGTCATTATCTGCATGTCACTCCCCTCTCTGCCCCATTTCATCTCTGTCTCTTCAAATAACTGTCTAAAAAAATCATCTGAATTTTTTTTTAAATACAGGCAGATCAAACCTCAAATGCTTATTGATGCACACATTTTGAAGGTGAACGTTCAGACAATTTACTTCAATTCCTGAACATCAATTAGGAAAATCAACAGATCTTAATATCAACAGTCTTAGCATCACCAGCCTTTCCAACTTCAAAATATGGGAAGAGCTTCTCAGTGAAAGTGTCCCTGTGAGTGTAGATGTGAGACATGTCTTCAGCGTCGTAGAAGGACACCTCCCCCATGTCATAGTCCAGCTGGACTCTGATCCTCTGGAGACCCTTCTTCGCTGTGACGGTCTGTCTACAACCATTATCGTATTCTCCATCAGCATGCATTAAACACCAGATCCCATATTTTGGTGAGACACATATCTTTCCCCTCCGGTCAACTGACTCTTTAGCCAAACCTATAGTCCAGTCAGGATGGTCTCCCACTGCCACCTCCCAGCTGTGTTTCCCTGATCTGAAGCCCTCAGCGCTAAGGACAGAGGGACAGCAGAATCTCTCTGGATTGTCAGGAAGCGGCTGCCATCTGTCTCCCTTTCTCACTCTGGTCAGATCATCAGACAGAGAGAGCCAGCGACCTGCAGTGTTTGGGTCCAGAATGACCGGACTGAAGTGGACCTTCTCCTTGATCTTCTCCCACACTCTGAAGGCCAGGTTGCCCAGGTGTTTGGCCACATCTATCAGAGCTCCTGGTGCCAGCTGTGGATCTGGCACTGAACTCAGTTCCCTGGCTCTGGTCTGAGTGGCTTTATAACTGCTGAGGAAAGGCACAGTCTGTTTCTGCAGCTCTTCTTCAACAGCAGAGATACTGTCTGACAGAGAGGAGATTTGCTCTTCGATTCTCTTCATCTCTTTTAGGACAGTCTTGCCTTTCTGCTCCTCTTCCTCCCTCAGAGCTGCCAGTCTGGACTCTTCCTCCTCTTTCAGGATCTGGTGGAGCTTGTTGAACTCTGCTTGGATTTGCCTCTCCGTGGACAACACCTGTTTTTTAGAGTGTTGAACCACTTCTTTGTACGTTTTCTCCACTTTGTTGCATTTGTCCCTCTTGTCCTGTAGAGACTTTAAGTCAGATTTCAGCAGCTCCTTCAGGCCACCGACTGCTTGCTCTATAGGAACCACCTTGTGATTCTGGTGGAGGGAAAACTCACAGACAGGACAAATAGCTCTCTGCTCGTCCTCACAGAACAATTTAGGATCTTCTTGATGTTTACTACACACCACCTCTTCTTTCTTCTCTCCTTTTTCACTCTCAGATGATCCTGTTTTCTGTCTCCCAGCAAAAGAGTCTGCCAGATTCTTTAGTCTAAAATCCACTCCTGGATCATCCTTTGAAGATTTCCTTTTACAAATGGGACAGTTTTTGTTTTTAGCTTGTTCCCAGAACTTTTTCAGGCAGCTTGAACAGAAGCTGTGGTGGCAGCCCAGAGACACAGGATCTCTATACGTCTCTGAACACACATGGCAGTTCAGGAAACTTTCGAAAAGAGCAGCTTTCTCAGCCATTTGGTATCGTATTTATCTTTCAACAGCAGGACTCACCAAGTTTATTCCAAAACGTGTGTTTTCCAGCTGAGTTGTCACTCCCTGTAATGGCGTCTCGACACTGATAAACAATGTCAAAATATACTTTCCTTTTCATTCACCTGCGTCACCAGGTAAGTTATGTAAAGAAGGAAACGCTGCCCTATCATGAATTCACCAGCAGATGGTGTTGTTGGGATATCTTTCAGAGTGAAATTTATGACTTTTATGTCAGGGAAAATGTACTTGTAGCAACAGGTATCTGTAAAAAGAAAAAAATATTAATACATATAATTAATGGTTACTGACATGCAACTTTCTGCTTTACTATTTTAGTTAAAGTCTTGATGCAGGAATATTCTGAACAACAATAAACTTGAGTGTCAACATCCTGTGGGGGAAGGGCGCTAATAGAAGTGGCTTTAAAACCAGGACTTTTTTTTTTTTAAAGGTAAATTTGGGGCGTTTTTTCGCTTTTTTTGTATAAGAGAGATTTGGAGAGACAGTGTTGAAACCCTACGAGTGCCCCCATACAATTTAAAGTGTGTTTTCCAGCAGAGTTGTCACTCCCTGTAATGGCATCTCGGCATTGATAAGCAATGTCAAAGTTGCTCTACTGTCACCAGATCAGATATGTGAACAAGGAAATGCAGGCCCTGTCATCTAGTCACACCAGCAGCTGGTTTACCCGGTTATTGGTCCATGCACATGTATTTCTCTCTCTCTGTTTCATACAGAAAGGGTAGATTCTAAACAACCAGAATATTTTTTTTATAATGACTGACTTAAGTTGAATACAAAAGGCTGTTGCTGTAAATATCGTTCCTTTTCAACACATGAAAGCCACCGATGTCAGTGGCAGTGATCAGATAGTTCACATGTGGGTTTCCTTAGTCATTAGTGGAGTCTGTTAACACGTCTGTGGCAGCGCATAATAAGGACACCAAAGTAGAGGAAGCTGCATAGATGGTGGATTTTTAAATTTGACTTTTCACCTGAGTAGTTTTTTATTCATGTGGCAGAAACATCAGAGAAAAAACACCTTCAAAGGGAAGAGATGTGGGAGTTTTAAATGAATGACTGGGCCCTTTGATTTTCAGTCACACTAATGACTTTTATTTCCAGTGTAAATGCCATGGATAGATAGATAGATAGATAGATAGATAGATAGATAGATAGATAGATAGATAGATAGATAGATAGATAGATAGATAGATAGATAGATAGATAGATAGATAGATAGATAGATAGATAGATAGATAGATAGATAGATAGATAGATAGATAGATAGATAGATAGATAGATAGATAGATAGATAGATAGATAGATAGATAGATAATGAGTTTTTATTAGTATCATGCAACAATTGCATTAAGGATGTGCACGAAGACTAATTTAACTGTTGTTTTAACTAGTTCTTTCTAACTGACTACTCAACTAGTCTAAAATGGAATAATTAATTTACTATTATGTTTAAAGTTTTATTTTATTATTAAAAATACAAAGAATTGTTCTCTTGTACAGTAATTTACTCCCATTACTTTTGATGAGGTTTAGGGTTTTGCTATGGTGTGGTTATATTCGTTAAATGATTAGTGAGTTAGGCTAATAGAGTTGCCTATCAAATTTTGCTTGGCATTAGTAAATAAAAAACATTTTTTCAGAGTAGTGAAAACAGTGATACAATTAGTTATAGAGTGTATTTTGCTTGGAATACAGGTGTGCCTTGAGATTTTGGCTTGGTCTTTGGTGCACCTTGGCCACATAAAGTTTGTAAACCACTGGACTAGACTACTAACCGTTCCTAGCTTACATTGACGAAGGGATTTGTTGGTTATAGTTCTGTCTCAATTAAGTCTGTGTTCATAAATGTGGGGAACTTTCCTGGATTTATATGTGTCTTAGTTTTTCACTGACAACGCTCTCTGAAACTTGGATGACTGCACCCTTTCTGATCTTTCTACCCACTGTTACACACTGCTTCTTTATGCTATTTTAACCTGTATTGCACTGTATTTTATTTTTTATTTTTTATCACAATAACCACCCACTTTACGACCATCAGCTGGCACGTCTCACCACTTATTTAGAACTTTTTTTAATATATTTTTTATATTTTTTATTGTTTGTGAGACAAGAGATGTACAATGTCACACCCATTGTATTTTAAAAAGCTTACATTTCATTGTTTGACAAACTATGTACAATGTAACAAGAATTTTGGATTTTTTGTTTAATGACTGCACTTTTTCTTTTATGTCTACCACTGCACTCTGCATATAGCTGATATTTTGACCTGTTTTTTTGCACTGTATATACAGCTCCGGAAAAAATGAAGAGACCAGTCTGGATTGTTATTAAGTCTTCATCACTACATAACTTATTGAAAATGCTCTAAATGACAAAAAATTTATTGGAATTTGGTAGAAATGTTGTCAGTAGTTTATATTATAAAACCAAAATGTTCATTCTACTCAAACATATGCCTCTAAACAGTAAAACAAGAGACACTGAACATTTGGAGTGGTCTCTTAATTTTTTCCAGAGCTTTATATTTTTTTGTACAGACTAACCACCCACTTTGCAACCATCATCTGGCACGTCTCACCACTAATGTAGCACTTTTATATTTACAGCCCCAGACTAACAGCACCAGAAACAGCATAGTCACCAGTCCCAAAGGCACCACCCCCTCTGCTGCTCTGGTATGCAGCCACGTGTCTGTCTGTCTGTCTGTCTGTCTGTCTGTCTGTCTGTCTGTCTGTCCGTCCGTCCGTCCGTACCACTAAATTATGTGTATATGTCTTTGTGTAAAAAAAAAGAGTGTAGTTTGGACGAATTGTTGCTAAAAAGCTTTTGAGTGACTATACTTAGTTATAATCACATTTCTACCTTGTGGGCCTTAAAAGTATAAGCTTTGTGTTTAAAAATAAAAAAAAAAGTTGTTTGAGTATTTCCAGTATTATAAATATGATTGATTTTGGGACATAAAGTGAGTCTTAATTATAATCATGCATTGGGACCGATCAACCATTCATTTTACAACCCTTAAAGCTATCCTCCATTATTTGCGTACTTTTCTAAGCTTCATTCTACCACTCATTTAAAAACGTACATTAACCATTACAATCAACACATATAACAAACATATACGTTAAACATTCAGAAACATACAAGCAAAAGTTACAAAAAACAAATATTGCAAACTTTCAGACATATTATTTAAAAACAAACTATCCTGATGTTGCATACGATGTGTTAATGTTACTGCTGTACAAACACTGTAGAACAATATGAGTACAGTCAGTGTACAAAATCCAATATTACAATATTTTTTGTTCGTGTGTTGGTTCATAATTGGGTTCTTAACGTATCAATGTATTACATTTATTTCTCTAACCATGTATCACTCACATCTTACTTTCTTTTGATCTTATGTTTATCAAACTCTCATTTTGTCATCCGTTAATCATTCCATTTTACCTCCTTAAATTCTCTCCATTCTTCCTCCAGGAGCCTCAGACTACTGTAATCTATAATCCAGTAGATGGGACTAAGGTACATCCAACTCCTACCAACCTACATCTCTTTATTTCATGTCTTTCATGTCATCCTTGTCCTCCGTTTATTCTTTAGTCTGTGTGATTTGGAGAATTTTTTAATTTATTTTGTACTTTTTCAGAATTGTGTGTTTATTTCGTGGAATATCTTTACTTATCTCAGTGTGTATCTTGTTTGCAGTGTTGGGGAAGCTACTTGGAAATCAGAGCTTTGCAAACTACCAATGGGTTCGCAAATTGAACTAGAGAGGAAGACATTTAGTTTGGTTAATTTAAGCTAAAATGTGTCTAAAAATATAAATTGACAATGTATAATGTGATATGCAATTATAACAAATATAGCAAATTGTTATTCACGGTTCATACACCAAAAAATGTAATTTGTTAATAAATAGCTAATTTAAACAAATCGGAAATCTGACAATCCAGCTTCCTGGAAGATGAATAGGCCTGAGACCTTAAACTATCCGTAATAAAACTGTCCCATCTGGACTTTTCACAAGGACACAATTATAAGTAATGTCACTATCAGTTTTTTTTACTGAGTTTAATAATATTTATGAACATTTATTTCCAAAATATACTATTTTATTCCAGATTTTCAGAGGCTTTGAACAACTACTGTAGTTTAATTACATGTAGTTCACTACGACACCCCAACACTGCTTATTTGTGTATTTTTCTGCATGAGAGAGAGTGCGGTGATGCTGGAAGAAGCTGTGTGAATGCTTTATCTATCTATCTATCTATCTATCTATCTATCTATCTATCTATCTATCTATCTATCTATCTATCTATCTATCTATCTATCTATCTATCTATCTATCTATCTATCTATCTATCTATCTATCTATCTATCTATCTATCTATCTATCTATCTATCTATCTGTCTTATACTGCCCCTCTGTGTACAGATAAATGCTTAGCTCAGTGGTTCCCCGATGTGCTGAGCAATCCATGTATGTCAGTGTGATCTCCACCAGATTAACCTGTTTGGGGTTGTGTGTTAGCAGCAGTGGCTAAAAAGTTACATGTGATGTCGTAAGGCCGTATGTTTCTTGTCAACAAAGAGAAAAGCTCAGTCCGTATAGATGGGATTGTGCCGGTGTGCTGTCTAGTGAAACGTACTCTACAGCTGTGTCTGTGCTGCAAAATTGTGGTTATATTTTTATTAAAGTCCTGTTATATAGTCAATGGCAGGAATGTGTGTGTGTGTGTGTGTGTGTGTGTGTGTGTGTGTGTGTGTGTGTGTGTGTGTGTGTGTGTGAGTCTGACTTACATCACTTTCTAATATTGGGGATGGAGTTTCTGGAGGTTAGGTTAAAGGTGCAGTGTGTTAGCAACAGACTTGGTAGAAATGGAATGGAATATTTATTATTACACACTGTACCTTTAGGCCTGCAGGAAATTAATGTTAGTTTTTATACACAGTCCCCAAAAGTGATATAAGTCAGGATGTGTGTGTCAACCCTTGTGTGTGTCTTTGCATTTATTAATTTAGTTGTTTTCATCTGTGCACTTTGCAGGGATCATCTGACAGCAGCAACACCACTATCGAGGATGAAGATGTAAAAGGTAAATAAATGCTTCACACTTTTTAAAATTTACTTTGCTTCACCATGGTCATTTTACCATTATTAGTCCCGTACTGTATAAATACATTACCTTAATGGCCATGCATCCTGCCGACTGTTTCTAGCTTTCTAAACAAATGCACGCAAACGGAAAGTTCCTCGTAGCCATTTTAAACGCCTGATCATAAAACCTTCCTCCATTAGTCTAAAAACCATGAGCTTCACTTCAACCAACTAAAACAGTAATATGTCTCTGCTCTGAAAGTGGGGTGAGCTATTCTGGAGCATGCACATTGTATTAACAGCAGATCATTGTTTCAGTGCACACACAGTACGGACAGGTGGAAAAGTGATTTTGACAACGAGCAGTCTCCAGAATCGCTGACTCCACCTTTAATACTTTTAACTCTATCAGGCTCACTCACTTTTGGTTGTAGAAGAGAATTTTTTACAGTATGGGGTTAGTATTTTTACTTCCTCCACTACGAATAAAGATCTAGATAGAGAGAGAGAGTGAGAGAGGGAGAGGGAGTGAGTGAGAGTGAGAGAGAGAGAGAGAGAGAGAGAGGGAGAGAGAGAGAGAGAGAGAGAGAGAGAGAGATAATCCTTCCTATCAGCGTAGGGAGAAAGCAAGGGGGATAAGGGCGAGGTAAATCTGACCTAAAGAGCTGTGGACAGGAATAGAGAGCTGAGCTCAAGCACACTCACATGCAAACTGAATATATGATGGAGGTCATACAGAGCTACACAGTGGCTACGCATAGCAGGACGGAACATTTTATTTTATGAAATGTAGGGGGACAACAAGACAATGTTTTGCAATGGAATAGACTTTTTCATGTGCAGTATGGAGGAGAGGTGACCGACTGGACACTTACAATGAGTAAGCAATTCATTTGAGTCTTGTGTTCACGTTTATATTTGAATGGGGTTGTCAGCTGCTATCGGGAGCTGAGTTTGGTTGCTGGAGAACGACAGTGCACTAGTGGATTAAGTCGAATTGTCACATTGTTACATTCATTTCATTTTTTTAACCTGTCGTTTTCTTTAAATGCTATTTCTATTCATTTTGAGAAATGTTGCCTGTTTTCACTCCTTGGTTTTATCATCTCTTAAGTGCAATTTCGATATGTTCTCATGTCTATCTTGATGTATTTCTATGGCCCTTATAAAGCACTTTAAAATGCCTTGTGTGTGAGTTGTGCTGTATGAATAAACTTGCCCTGTCTTTTCTTGCAGCGCGCAAACAGGAGATCATAAAGATCACGGAGCAGCTCATCGAAGCCGTCAACAATGGAGATTTTGAGGCCTATGCGTAAGTCCACTTTTATTGTCCCGTAAACATTTGTCAATAACCAAATTGTATTGTACTGTAGGAAGAACAAGTATTGTAGCCTGTGAAATGAACACTGTCTGTCTGCAGCCATTGAGCAAAGCATTAATGTAAGTGACGTGCAAACGTGCTCCATTAAAAGATTAAAAAGAGTAATTACAGCCATTGTTTTATCCTCTCTCTCTCTTTCTCTATTTCTTTCTCACACAATCTCTCTCTCTCTCACACAATCTCTCT
>OX442365.1:27142361-27150071 GCA_949357725.1 Hyperoplus immaculatus
GGGAAAATGTGATGCATATAAGACGTCTAGCTTCAGCTAATTTGCAGTCTTTGTCCCTATATACTGTATAATACCCTTTTGAAGGTATTATACAGTATATAGTTGTTCTCTCCCTCTCCCCTTTCCCTCCAGGAGGTCACTCACCTCCTACCAGGCCATTGCTTAAATAAGACATTGTTTCTTAGCAATTTTTGCCTGTTTAAATAAAGGTTGATGATGATGATGATGATGATAACCTTAAGCAAAATGACCACGGTTTCACGTTATCCCGGCATTGCGATTACAGCTCTCAAATGTGTTATTTTGAAATGCCTGGGTAAAAAAACAACAATTTCTCTTCTACCTGAACACAATCTTTTAATTTTTTTAAACAACATATAGAATATTCTGAACATTAAATCTGGGGTGGAGAATTTGGGGAGAACATAGCAGTTGGGATAGAGCTTTGAACAGTTGACAGTCCCAACAGCCAATAAGAACAGTCATCTTTTTCATAATTTTATTTTTTTTATTTATTTTTTTTATCGGAGCCTCGCTCTGATTGGTCAAAGTGTACCGCTCATGTTAATTTTGACTAATCAGAAATCACATACCCCACCTTTAATTAACTTGTATTATAACATTCATTTGATTTTTCTAAACAAAATTGAGAGTGTCCTGAGGGAAATGCTCCTGTTGGGGAAAAAAAGTACTGAAAAAATAACTTAATAGAATATCTAGAATATATATGATATTGGATTTTTTTTTTTAATTCATCTGCTCTATTTACAGTTGTGCCGACGTTGATATTTCTTTTAAATGATATACCTCACAGACAGACACATTACAGAAGTCGAGCTCAAAAACCAATTGTGCAGGTTTTGAATTCACTGGTAAACTATTTGTCTACTTTCTTTCCAGGTGCACATTGCTGATTCGGAGGCAGAGAGAGAGAGAGAGAGAGAGAGAGAGAGAAAAGAGCAAAAAAAAGGATAAAAGTGGATAATCTAAGAGAGCGTAACAGCCCAGAGAGAGAGAGAGAAAGGTGGATGGATGATGGATGGTGGATTCTGAAGAGTCTGGATTGCGGTCGTCCTCATAGCACTCTGCCCACCCACCTCTCTCGTCTCTCTCTACCTCTCTGCAAAAAAGACAGTAACGCCCACCAAGCTCACATACAGCGCCTAACTTAACCACACTACTACAATACAGCAAAAAAAAAAGGACACACTCTTTTCAAGCCAACACGTCTTGTGTCTTCACTCGGCCTGTTTGCTGCCCAACACTCCTTTACTCTGTGCCGCCAAAGCCTCCAACGTGTTCTTTTACTTCTTCTCAAAACGTAAAAAAAAATCACTATAAAAATGAAAGAGAGATTGGTAAATTCAAATGTTCAAGTTTCAACTGTCTGCACTAGATTGTTGAGTTTTGAGGCTCTTAAAGTTTGAAGGTAAACTGTCTACATTTGAGCCAACTGATTATCTTTTGTTGAGATAACTTATCATTCATATGTAATGGAACTTCATGTTTTCAGTTCCACAAACTAAGACTTCCAAAAAGTAAAAGTTATGCCAACGTGTTCAAAAAGTTTATCAGACAGATTGAACACTGTTTAATGTTTGAATCAACATTCTGACCGACTTGGTTTTGTTTGTAAGACAGAGAATAAGTTGGCATAACTGTTATTGTTTGAAATTCTTAGTATGTAGATCTCAAAATTCATCAAAAAGTTTTTATATGTATGAACTTAAAATAATAAGTTGGCTCAAATGTTGGCAGTTTTCCTTCAGACTTTTTCCCCTCCAAAATCTCATGCAGACAATTTTGAATTTTCCAAAAAGAAAAATCATTTTTACAATGTTATTGTTATTTATTCTCGCATTATTATTATGGCTGCAGTCTATGGTTGTGCTCTTTCAATTGTACAGAATATTTATTAATCATTTTGAACCTTTAAATTCTGGTATCTTATTGTTCTTTTTTAATGATGAGCATGACTCCTACCTATGTTAGTCTTATTACTGATGGGTGTTTTTTCTGCACGACTACTGCTGCCTGTGTGAAATACTGAACAAAAACTGCACCTTGTTGTCTCAGAATTGAGACCAGTGGGTGTGTTTTACTGTAATAATTATCCCTTTATGTTTTGTTATTCAATGGATTGGGTTCCCACGGTCATGAAATTCCTGGAACGTTTCGAAAAAAAAAAAAAATAATAATTCCAGACTTAAATGGTCTAGAATTAACTGATTTTTTGGGGGGGAAAGTTTTGAATTTACACAGATGTTCACAAAAAAATAAATCCAAAACATGTCTTAATATTATGCAAAAAATAGTTCCTTAAAGTACCATTGTTTAAAATCTTGCTTGCTTGCTTGTCTGCAAGAATGCGTATAGTAGGAAGTGCGTGTTTAATAGCTTTCGTAACTACAAACTGAAGAGAAGTAACGCAGCATTATTGAGCCATACGATTGCAAAACAGGCCTAGCACCTGCTTTTAACTTCTCTAAATAAGCTTATGGTAGTTGGATAAAAAGTCATGAAAAAATGTATTTGTTAAAATGTGTGGGAACCCTGAACTGATATTAATTTATTTTTTCTATTTATTTATTTATTTAAACCCCCCTATCTTTCCCTGGAGTGTATTTGACCCTGAAACCAATGCCTCTGTGTGTGTTCGCCGGATATTTTCCAAGCCGCTATGTAAGACAAGTGAAAAAACATGCAGCATGCTAAGATATTACCGTCGTTCTTTAATGGATTCTCTATGTGCTGAACATTGCAAGTGAACTGCTGAAACTATGACAATGGTTAAACACTATAGTATCACATGTGTTTCATGTCAAATTTTTCCAGTCAAATCGTGGTGAAACATTATGCTGTAGATGATATTTAACTGCATGATATTCCAAGTTTTAAAAAAAAACATTGGTATGTCGGGTGTTGCCGTGCATTTTGATGATTTCTTTTTTATTATTTATTTATTTTTTGGATTGAATTGTTGGTGAGATATAATCTATTGCCTCTAATAAAGTATGTTTGTGTTAAAATGATAGCGTAGTTATATGACGATCATGACATCATAATATGCCTTTTTCAATGAAATTGCTGGATCCACATGTGTTTTAAAAATGTATTAAAGACAAAAACCCAAGATAATAATTTATCTTTTATTTATTTTATTTTATTTTTTTAGAATTGAGCCGGCTGAAATCAAAACGATTTCACTTCAAGGTATTTTTTTATTTATTATTTTATTTTTTGGGGCGTTTTATGCTTTTATTAGACAATTAAGAGAGACAGAGATGAAATGGGGCAAAGAGGGAGATTGACATGATATAAAAAAAATAAGAATAACATTCTCAGCTTCTCTCAAAATGCAGCTTTTTAGTTTGCACTTCTAAAAACATTTAAAAATTATTCAGTTAAATTAAGTTACTAAGTAACTTTATTAGTAAATGGTTATTTACATTGAAATCTGTCTTTTCTCATATCCCCTCTCAAGTTACCACACTCCAGAGGGGGTCAGAGCGCAGGGTCAGCCATAGTACAGCGCCCCTGGAGCAGTTTGGGGTTAAGTGTCTTGCTCAAGGACACAATGGTAGAGATGGTGGGGCACTGTAGACGTAATACCAGCCTCTGCTAATTTTACAACTAACACCCTCCTGTCCGGTGCCGGGGATCGAACCAGCGACCTCATGGTTACTGGACGGCCAACTTTCCTCAAGTCTACGTCATCCTACCACCCAAAGTTAGTTGCCAGAATCAAAATTTTAGGTTTATTGCTAAATCATTTTTACACACAGGCCTACAAGGAACTTGCCTTGGTCTGTTGATGGCTACAATAACCTTAAAGAAGATAAGTGAAAGCAGCATTGCACTTTTATTTATTGGCCAAAAAGTCGTCAGATTTGAATATAGGACAGATTAATGGGATACAGTGATACCTAAAACTATTATGCTGCAACTGCAACTCATGACCCTCATTTCCAAACCTGTCCATAAGAGGGCGCCAACATCCTATAACTATTATTTACTGTATGTCTGAAACATGAGAGTCTGGTCTTAAACCTGCAGTGTGTAGAATTTTGGGTTTTATTTCCTAGCAGACTTAGTAGAAAATAATTTTAATATCCATAAGTATGTTTAATTTAGTGCATAATAGCTGAAAACAACATTTTTAGAATAATTTTTGTTTCCCTTAGAAAGGGTCTCATATATGTCCATATTTCTCCATACCTTGGACCAAGGCCTTGGCGCCGCCATGTTGGAAGCATCATAGTTGGAATGTCATCAGGTGCATTGTTTATAATTTAGAATTGCTCTTGTCCTTGAAGGCCACTGTAGCTTCTGTTATTATTCAAATTATTACACACTGCACCTTTAAAGGTGTCATTAAATATTATGACATCATCAAGTGGTACAATTCTAGATCTCTATGGCTCCCGTTCAGAGAAGCAACAGAAATTCTTCAAGAACATTCCAGCTGGTAGTTCTGATGGACCCAGTGTGGCCAGCTGTTCCATTCTGTGCTTCTGTAGAGGTGAAGACATTCCAACTATGACGCTTCCAAAATGGCGGCGCCCATGCCTTGGTCCATGGTATGGAGAAATACAGAGATATAAGAGACCCTTTTTAAGGGAAAAAATAATAATAAAAAAAAAATCAGCTAGTATGCACTAAATTAAACGTACTTATGGATATTATAATTATTTTCTACCAAGTCTGCTATGAAAAAGATCCCAAAATTCTACACACTGCAGGTTTAAAGACGCATTTTCAGCATGTTTTTTTATTAGAAAATGTTTCATAAAGCTTACTCCGACTCCTCCCTCTTATTTGTACTTGTAGCCACATGAAGAGATTGATTGATTGTGTGTGTGTGTTCATTTGTCTTTGCGATAGGCCTATACCTTTTACTGTTATCCAATCAGGCTAAGGAAACAGTGGGTCCTGTTCACACATCATTGAATCAATGAACACATAGATAAGAAAAGAACAACGGTGAAATGCAAACCAATTCAATGTAGGCTACACAACCCATATTTACTTTCTTTACTCAGGTTATCATTAGTGTTGCAACAAGTAGTCAGCTCTTTTTTCTTAAAGGGGCACTGTGTAGCATTTTAAGTAATTCATTAGCTCAAATCAATATCCTCATTCATAAATATGTCCTCATTGGTGTAAAATCACCTCTGTCAATAATCGGAATTATCCTCCTGAGCGGAGAATTACACATATTAATGTTACATTTTGTCCATTGAGCGGGCAAGTCGTATGGAGGAATCCATGTTTTTGGAATGTCATCAGGTGCATTGTTTGAAATTTAGAATTGTTCTTGTCCTTGAAGGCCACTGTAGCTTCTGTTATTATTCAAAAGGGGTGGGGTTACCCAGGGAGCGTTGCATTCTAGAACTTTCTTGATGATGTCATATTACACACTGCACCTTTAAGTAAAGGATCCAGACGGGACTCACTTTAAGAGGTGGGATAGCGATGTTTACATTGTGAGGTTGTTAAGTTCATTAACTTGCTCTGTGTAGGCTACTTAGGCCTAGTCAGTGTAAGGACTGTAAGTTTGGACCAGGAATTTACACACTTGGCACTGAGCCAGAACATAAATAACTTATTCAAAAAGTAATTTTTGTTTCAATAAAAATACAGTAAAATTATTCAATTCTAATTTGGTTGGACAAAATGGACGGTTAACTTTACGCTGTCATAGAATATTTTGATCTGAACTGAATCTAGATTTTAAAATGCATGCATTGAAATCCTAGACTGTGTTTGATAAAAAAAAAAGAGCGAAATTAAGTGGTAGAAAGAATACATTCGTTTAAGAACTATAGCCTACTTAAAAACATGAAAGTTAACAGCATGTATTCTTTGTTGTATGGTTATTGTCTCAATTAAAATAGCCTACAGTTTATAAATAACCTTTATTTATTCCAAGCATTAGGTCTGTGTATTTATTATATGAATAATGAAGTGAAATTGATGAGAAAATAAACAATTTCAAACATTTTGTCGATTCTCATGAAAAAAACACACATTTTTTGTTTATCTGACGCAACCTACCGAACTGTTGCTGACGTCACTGTGGGCGTGGCGCAGATCAGCACCAGAGTGATTAGACAGTGACCGAACACACACACACCACGGACACACACACACTGCAGTCGTTTTAGTTTATTGCTGCTGCTGGCTTTGCTCCCTCGTTTTCTACACACACACACACGCTGCAGGTTGTGCGAGAGAACCGCGCGTCAAGTCAGCTGTTAAAAGGTAAGGTTATCTAAAAAAAATAAAAAGTTCAACCTTATTTTTAAAGTTTTCGCTAACTAGAGAAGAGACGTTTACTTTTAACTGATCGAAGGCTGCTCCAGTGGAACGCTACAGTTTTTTAAAAACTGTTTGTTGTACTGTAGCGTTCCAGAACGGAACGGTTAGTGTGTGTGTGTGTGTGTGTGTGTGTGTGTGTGTGTGTGTGTGTGTGTGTGTGTGTGTTGTGTGTGTGTGTGTGTGTGTGTGTGTGTGTGTGTGTGTGTGTGTGTGTGTGTGTGTGTGTGTGTGTGTGTGTGTGTGTGTGTGTGTGTGTGTGTGTGTGTGTGTGTGTGTGTGATTGATTGATTGCACGTGTTTTACTAGTGCTGTGGGGATGTCAACAACGTAACATTATGGCAACAAAATGAGAGACCCCGTAATGTAAAGTTTTAAATTGTACGGTTAAGGTTTGGTTTAAGTGGGTCGTAGTTATTAGGGTAAGTTAAAGGGTTAGAGCTAGACATGTATTGGTTGTGATTATAGACTGTTTAAAGTTTCTAGGGAGTGATAGCGATTCAAAGAAATATCCCCCGTGGTGATATTTAAAAAGCCAGTTTGTGTGTGGTTATTATGGGGGACATTTGGGTTTTTAGCCTACTGCACGGTTATGTTTGTTGTATAGGAGGTCAACTCTGTTTATTTATTAAAGGTGCTGCAAGCGGAATGGTTCTTTTAGCTAACTTCCTGTCAGTTAGCCTACTGCAGTTCCTTTGTACTCGGAACTCGGAAATGTCCGACTTTGTAGTTCCGAGTTCCGACCTGTCTGTGTTCCAGTGCATCTGCTCGGGAAAGTATGGACGCCGACAACAGACTGATGTTTGTAAGGCTATTTTAGGTACCGGTAGATCCGATAGACTACAATATGTGAGGCTCAGCCGCGACTCAACACACGACTTCAAAATATATTTTTTTGTTAGCCAGTTTAACGGTTCAGATTGTTATTGTGACGTAATCTGCGTCATCTCAGTGACGTCGGGAGAGGCAGACGTTGCCCGAGTTCCGACTTGGAATTCCGAGTTGAACAACCGTTTTAGGTTTTATTGCACTTCTCCTTGTTGGAAGTCGGAAATTTCCGAGTTCCGAGTACAAAGGAAGGCACCATTAGCAGTCCCCTCGCTCGTCCGCACGTCACCACATTAATGCACTGCTGTCTTCAAACAGCGAGTTATCTAGCACCATCTCAGATAAGTAATTGTGATAAAACATGATAAAAACCATCAAAACAGACATTGGGAAGGATTTTTACCTGCTCCGCCATTGTAGGCGCATAAACATTCACCCGTCTGTCCTGTGGCATTATTTTTCTTTGTCAACAAATCCCACGTAAACAACCAAAACTAACCATGAACTAACTAATCCTACTAACATCCAGTCTGTATTGGCTCATTGCTCTGTGTCATATGGTGC
>OX442365.1:27150271-27180271 GCA_949357725.1 Hyperoplus immaculatus
ATATATATATATATATATATACAGTATCTCACAAAAGTGAGTACACCCCTCACATTTCTTCACATTTTTCTATATATCTTTCCATGGGACAACACTGAATAAATGACACTTTAATACAATGTAAAGTAGTCAGTGTACAGCTTGTATAACAGTGTAAATTTACTGTCCCCTCAAAATAACTCGACACACAGCCATTAATGTCTAAACTGCTGGCAACAAAAGTGAGTACACCCCTTAGAAAAAATTTACAAATTGGGCCCAAAGTGTAAATATTTTGTGTGGCCACCATTATTTTCCAGCACTGCCTTAACCCTCTTGGGCATGTAGTTCACTAGAGCTTCACAGGTTGCAACTGGAACCCTCTTCCACCCATTTATGACAGCATCACAGAGCTGGTGGATATTAAAGACCTTGCGTTCCTCCACCTTCCATTTGAGGATGCCCCAAAGATGCTCAATAGGGTTTAGGTCTGGAGACATGCTTGGCCAGTCCATAACCTTTACCCTCAGCTTTTTTAGCATGCCACTGGTCGTCTTGGAGGTGTGTTTGGGGTCGTTATCATGTTGCAATACCACCCTGCGGCCCAGTTTACGAAGGTTGAGTGCACATGGTCAGCGTCGTACACAGAGGTTGGCTTTGGAAAATAGACGTATGAGTGCTGCCAGCATTGCTGAAGGGCTTGAAGGGGTGGGGGGTCAACCTGTCAGTGCTCAGACCATACGCCACACTCTGCATCATACTGGTCTGCATGGCTGTCATCCCAGAAGGAAGCCTATTCTAAAGATGATGCACAAGAAACCCCACAAACAGTTTGCTGAAGACAAACAGACTACGGACATGGATTACTGCAACCATGTCCTGTGGTCTGATGAGACCAAAATACATTTATTTGGTTCAGATGGTGTTAAGAGTGTGGAGCGGCAACCAGGTGAGGAGTACAAAGACAAGTGTGTCTTGCCTAGAGTCAAGCATGGTGGTTGGAGTGTCATGGTCTGGGGCTGCATGAGTGCTGCCAGCACTGGGGATCTACAGTTCATTGAATTCTAACATGTACTGTGACATACTGAAGCAGAGCATGATCCCCTCCCTTCATATACTGGGCCGCAGGGCAGTACTGCAACATGATAACGACCCCAAACACCCCTCCGAACGACCACTGGCTTGTTAAAGAAGCTGAGGGTAAAGGTTATGGACTGGCCAAGCATGTCTCCAGTCTTAAACCCTATTGAGCATATTTGGGGCATCCTAAAACGGGAGATGGAGGAGCGCAAGGACTCTAATATCCACCAGCTCCTTGATGTCGTCATGAATGGGTAGAAGAGGGTTCCAGTTGCAACCTGTGAAGCTCTAGTGAACTCCATGCCCAAGAGGGTTAAGGCAGTGCTAGAAAATAATGATGGCAAAACAAAATATTGACACTTTGGGCCCAATTTGGACATTTTTTCTTAGGGGTGTACTCACTTTTGTTGCCAGCAGTTTAGACATTAATGGCTGTGTGTCGAGTTATTTTGAGGGGACAGTAAATTTACACTGTTATACAAGCTGTACACTGACTACTTGACATTGTATCAAAGTGTCATTTATTCAGTGTTGTCGCATGGAAAGATATAATGAAATATTTGAAGAAATGTTAGGGGTGTACTCACTTTTGTGAGATACTGTATATATATATATATATATATATATGGCTATATATCTCAGTCTCGTGCTTTTCCCACACATACCACCCTCACACTGACCTGGTCAACTTGCCTGTACTTGTTTGGGGGCTTTTTTCTTTCTTTCTAAACATTTCAATGTCTTCTGAACAGGTCTGTACGGTCTGGCAGAGTCTGATTTGGACAAAGTGTTCCGGCTTCCCACCACCACGTACATCGGAGGCAGTGAGAGCGCTCTGTCACTCAGGGAGATTATACGACGACTGGAGGTAAAAATGGGTCCAAAGTGTTAAAAACTAAAAATTCACATCGTTTCAATAAAATTAAGCTTTATATATAGAGCATTTTTTATACACAAAATTAAACTGATTTTGGATACAGTCTTTTTTTTTTTTTTTTTTTTATATATATAAATCTGAAAATATTATGTACTCTTGCAGAACGCTTACTGTCAAAGTATCGGCTTGGAATTTATGTACAGACAGACAGACTCACTCACTCACTCACTCACTCACTCACTCACTCACTCACTCACTCACTCACTCACTCACTCACTCACTCACTCACACACACACACACACACTCTCTAACCTCTCCCTCTCTTTACAGAACGCTTACTGCCAGAGTATCGGCGTGGAGTTTATGTTCATAAACGACGTGGAGCAGTGCCAGTGGATCAGACAGAAGTTTGAGTCTCCGGGAGCCATGACCACCAGCTCAGAGGCACAGAGGACGCTGCTGGCCCGAATGATACGCTCTACAAGGTGTGTGTGTGTGTGTGTGTGTGTGTGTGTGTGTGTGTGTGTGTGTCACTGGCTTCACCTTTAATACTAAATAGAATAAGAACAATTTAAACTGTTAAAAAAAATTATATGGAAAACAATTAACTGGATTTCATTTGATATGACCGTGTGTCTGTTGGCAGGTTTGAGGAGTCTTTACAATAAAAATGCAATCTGTCTGTCTGTGTCTTGGTCTGTCTGTGTGTCTGTGTGTGTGTGCGCATGTGTGTCTCTCTCTCTTTAGGTTCGAGGAGTTCTTACAGAGGAAGTGGTCGTCAGAGAAGCGTTTCGGTCTGGAGGGTTGTGAGTCTCTGATCCCAGCTCTGAAGACCATCATAGACCGGAGCAGTCTGAGAGGAGTGGAGAGCGTTATCATGGGCATGTCTCACAGGTACACACACACACACACACACACACACACACACACACACACACACACACACACACAAACAAACACTTTCACCATCACAACATATATAAAAAATATATTTAAAAAAAAACAGAAACAAAACAGAAATATAAGGTAAGGTATTACCGCCATGACACACTCTCAGACCAAAGTTAAAAGAACAGGTACAAAGATGACGCCATTTTTTACTCATCTTTATATCATATCATCGCCTTGATATAAAATAAACACAATAGGAAAAAAAAAAAGTGCTACCTCCCGTTGCTGCCCCCGTCATAATGCACAGTTTGTTTCCCAAAATGCCTAAATGTTCCTCCTGTCTCCAGAGGGAGGCTGAATGTTCTGGCTAACGTCATCAGGAAGGAGTTGGACCAAATCTTCTGCCAGTTTGACTCCAAACTAGAAGCTGCTGACGAGGTTTGAACATTTACATTATCATTATCATACGCCCTTTATATTATATGTTTTACATTCTGAGTAACTACAACAACACCATTTTGTAAACGCTGCCATACTGAGAAATACGGAGAGAGTTTTGTGGAGCTGATAAGGCTTAATCAACTTTGTGACAACTTCGTTTGGCGATGGCTTCTTGAATGTAACATTGTTGTGACTTCCATTTGTATGAAATTAATTTATATGAAAAAGTTACGCACTATAGCTTTAATTGTATACGCACGCACGCACACACACACACACACACACACACACACACACACACACACACACACACACACACACACACACACACAAAATCTGCCTAAATACACTATCTTTTACCCTTTCCTTTGTATATATATTTTCTTCAGGGCTCTGGCGACGTGAAGTATCACTTGGGGATGTATCACAAGCGAATGAACCGAGTGAGCGACCGCATGGTGTCTCTCTCTCTGGTGGCCAACCCGTCTCACCTCGAGGCCGTGGACCCCGTGGTGCAGGGCAAGACCAAAGCAGAACAGTTCTACTGCGGGGACACGGAGGGCAAGAGGGTAGGCTGGAACATTTTTTTTATTTTTTTTATTCAGAAATGCTTTTAGGGCAGCTGTGGTGAATGTGTGTGTGTGTGTGAATGGATGAATTTGTACAAAATAATGTAAAGCTCTTAACTATGTATAAATGGGGCCAAACTTCTAACAAACTGTCTGTCTGTCTGTCTGTCTGTCCGTCCATCCATCCATCTATCTATCTGTTTCCTGTTTTCCTGCTACATTCAAAGTCATGTTGAAAAAATGAAGCATTAGTATGTAACTGTTTGTAGACATGTCAGTGGGTTGATTTGACAGGTAGTGATCGATCAAAACAATGTCTGAGTGTCAGTAGCAACAGTGACTGATCCTTAGCAGCGGCTAGTGTAATAATCAATGTTATCGGGGTAGAAAAGCTAAACCCCTATTCTGACCTACTGATGGTTTCCTATCAGGTGATGTCTATCCTGCTTCACGGAGACGCTGCGTTCGCGGGCCAGGGGATCGTGTACGAGACCTTCCACCTCTCTGACCTGCCATCATACACCACACACGGGACCATACACGTAGTGGTCAACAACCAGGTAACAAGCTTAGAGCCAATTTTTTTTTTTCTTTTAAAGATATTTTTTTGGCATTTTTATGCTTTATTGATAGTGTAGAGACAGTTGAAATGGGGCAGAGAGGGGAGTGACATGCAGAGAATGACCACGGACTGGAATCGAATCCGGGGGGGGACGCCCTACCAACTGAGCTAAAGGCGCCCCCTGCTTAGAGCCAATTTTGAGTCTTGAGTTTTCCTTTTTCAAACTTGCATCGTCAGCCAGGAACGTGAAGTTGAAAGAGTGTAAATGAAAATGAGGAGACCACTCCAAATGTTCAATGTCTCTCTCGTTTGACTATCTACAGGCATATGTTTGAGTAGAATGAACATTTTGGTTTTACACTATAAACTACTGACAACATTTCTACTAAATTCCAATACATTTTTTGTCATTAAGAGAATTTTTAATGTAGAGATGAAGATTTAAGAAAAATACAGATTGGTCTCTTAATTTTTTTCCAGAGCTGTACTGTATATATAGTATAAAAACAGCTGTTAATTTAGTCAATAATTCAAAGCTCTTTCTCCTCCCTCCTCTCAGATTGGGTTCACCACAGACCCCCGTATGGCCCGTTCCTCTGCCTATCCTACAGACGTGGCCCGGGTCGTTAACGCTCCCATCTTCCACGTGAACGCAGACGACCCCGAGGCTGTGATGTACGTGTGTGAAGTCGCAGCCGAGTGGAGGAACACCTTCCATAAAGACGTGGTGGTCGACCTGGTACGTTCACTTTCATTTAGTCTTTATTTAGAACAAAAAATAAATAAAGATAAAGCAAGTGTGACACATCATACAAATACACATAACACGAAACAAGAATAATTATTAAAGCTGCAGTGTGTAGAATTTTGGTTTTTATTTCCTAGCAGATTTTGTAGAAAGTAATTATAATATCCATAAGTACATTTAATTTAGTGCATAATAGCTGAAAAATATGTTTTGAATTATTCATTTTTCCCTTAGAAAGGGTCTCATATATGTCCATATTTCTGCATATTTTGGACCAAGGCCTAGTGCCGCCATCTTGAAAGTGTCATAGTTGGAATGTCATCAGGTGCATTGTTTAACATTTAGAATTGTTCTTGTCCTTGAAAGCCACTGTAGCTTCTGTTATTATTCTAAAGGGTTGGGGTTACCCAGGGAGCGTTGCATTCTAGAACTTTGTAGAACTTTCTTGATGATGTCATATTACACACTGCACCTTTTAAATTGCACTCTGTCTTATGTATTGTCTTGCAGGTGTGCTACAGACGAAACGGTCACAACGAGATGGACGAGCCGATGTTCACTCAGCCGCTGATGTACAAACGCATCAAGAAGCAGAAAGGAGTTCTGCAGAAGTTTGCAGAGAAGGTCATCGCTCAGGGGCTCGTCACCAAGGAGCAGTACGAGGTAGAGGCATCTTCTTTTAATCATTATATTTTATATTTTTTTGGCATTTTCAAGCTTTATTAGACAGTACAGAGTTGAAATGGGGAGACAGAGAGAGGGAGGAGGGGGGGGGGGATGAGCTGCAGTAAAGGTCCAAGGGTCGGATTTGAACCCGCGACCACAGCAACGAAGGCCGGAGCCAATATGGTAAGCGCTCTATCCACTACGCCACCGGAGCGCCCCAAGGTAAAGGTATCTTTTAATAGTAACTAGCTTTTTGTCCTTGAAGGCCACCGTAGCTTCTGTAAATTCTCCCAAAATATGCTTATCAAACGTGCATTTTGTGGAGATGAAGTTCTATTGATTATGTGACTAATTTTTATCTTACTTAAAGGTACAGTGTGTGGGATTTAGTGGCATTTGTCAGAACAGACTTGGTAGAAATATAATATAATATTATGTTTTAATTTGTGCATCAAAATCAGTGAATATCTCCTTGTGATCCGCTACCTGTCTGTACTATGTGTGCTGAAAAAGATTTCGGTGTTAATACACAGCCTAGGCTCTGTAAACTGGTATGTAAACAGAGAGTATATGTACTGTATATATTATAGTCTAAAGTTTTCAGTCTCCTTATTGTCCATGTCTTTCAGGACCAAGTTGCTGTGTATGATCAGATCTGTGAGGACGCTTACACTCGCTCCAAAGATGAGAAGATCCTTCACATCAAACACTGGCTGGACTCGCCCTGGCCCGGTAAATAAAGCCTATATATTCACTACATGTACAGGTGCATAGATCTCAAAACAGTTGAATAATACAGAAATGTACCTTCTGAAAAGTATGTTGATTCTTGAGTCATTTCACTTTATGTGGAATAGATAGAGACAGACAGACAGACAGACAGCCAGACAGACAGACAGATACAATTAAATTCTGAAAATCCTCCCTGTCTGTCCCTAGAGTTCTTCACACTCGAAGGAACGCCCAAGACGATGATCAGCCCTCCGACCGGCATCAGTGAAGAGGAGCTCGGACACATTGGAAACATCGCCGCCTCTGTCCCGGAGAAGGACTTCACCATTCACGGAGGTACAAGTCTGAATTAACACTGTTTTTTTATTTTAAAGTACATTTATACTTTATTCATTGTTTTTTGTATTTTTTCAACAAACACATACACAAAAATGAATAAATACAAAATACAAAATAGTCGAGTAGAAAATATGAATAGTGTTTTAATGTAAAAAGAGACAATGCGGGTGAATAGGGTAACATTTTTAACTCGACGTTATCATGAAACTTTCCAAGTTGATTACTGACATTAAAACAATTTTTTTTGTGTAAATCAGAAAAATTAACAACTTAAGAACAAATCTGTTCTGTTATAACATTCACAATATTGCTAAGAATCATTATGGAAAGTTTGTACTTAATATCTGCATTTCTGCCTTGTGGTGTTGTGTGCATGTTGTAGGTCTAAGTCGTATCCTAAAGGGCCGTGCATCAGTAAATTAAGAGCATATGAACAAATCCTTCTGTAATTAACCTTCAGAATATTGCTGAGAATGATTATGGAAAGTTTAGTTGACGTTAGTGCTTTAGAAGTTGAGATTTTTGGTTCATAGTATTAGAAAAAAACTAATGTGTGTTGATACAAAAATAAATAAAAAATGATATTCATTATATAGAATTAAACTAAAATTCTGTATGTTCTGCCTTGTGTTGTGTGCATGTTGTAGGTCTGAGTCGTATCCTAAAGGCCCGTGCCAACATGGTGAGCCAGCGAGTGTGTGACTGGGCTCTGGGAGAATACATGGCCTTTGGTTCTCTGCTCAAAGAAGGAATACATGTACGACTGAGTGGGCAGGATGTGGAGAGGGGAACCTTCAGGTAACACTCACACACGCACAACCGTGGTTGCGTTCCGAATCGCATACTCTTTCTTTTTTCTATTCTACATCCGACGATAAAAATAATCTAGTTAGGATGCAGTAGGCATACTATTGGGACATACTTTTACTCTATTATTTCATCATAACATTGCGCCTTGATCTTGCCTCTTGCTTTTATATCCGTCGCATCCCCGTTTGTTTTCATATGGAGGCTTCGTCGATGTTACGTCACTTCACGTGCGCACTGGATTGTGGGTCATAATCGCCCAAATAGGATGCACTTTTCAACACTAACAATCTTGGCCGCATGAAGTAGGACATCCGGGTACTTCTAACCATCCTAAATCTGGCCACAAGAATCGGGACATCCTAAATCTTTTTTCTACATACTATATAGTAGAAAGTATGCGATTCAGAACGCAACCCATGTCTTATTGACATATTTATTTATTGTTTATTAAAAGTTATAACCAATGAAAAGTACTAAAAAAAGATTTAATGTTTTTTTGGAAATACAATTTAGATTTAACATTTAAAAAATTAGAGTCCTTATTTAACACTGTCCATGCGTCTGTGGGGATGATAACTTGGTCTTCTGTAGACAGAATTTTAGGAAGGATGGCAACTGGGGGGGGGGGGGGTGGGGAGGGAAGGCAATAAAGCTACAGTATGGTATGAGGCAACTATCTTCAATATCTCTGTGTAAAGAACTTTGTCAGTATGTTTTCTGTTAAAAAAAAAGAAAATGCTGTTTCACTAACTGTCATCCTTTTTTTTCTTTTTTACTATTTTCTTTCCTTTGATTTTGCACACACACACACACACACACACACACACACACACACACACACACACACACACACACTTAAATTCATACTATTTCTTTCCCTGTGATTTTTCCTCCCAGCCATCGTCACCACGTTCTTCACGACCAGAACGTTGATAAGAGGATCTGTATCCCCATGAGCTACGTGTCTCCTGACCAGGCTCCTTACACCGTCTGCAACAGCTCCCTGTCCGAGTACGGAGTGCTGGGTGAGGGGCATCACACACACACACACACACACACACACACACACACACACACACACACACACAGACACAGGCACTCATTCACTCGTTCATTCTTTCTTTCACTCACTCGCTCGCTCGCTCACTCACTCACTCACAGACACAGACTTCAACCGGGGGGCCGGAGAGTTTTGTGGAGCTGATAGGCATAGGCATCAACTTAGGCATCAACTTTGTGTCACCTCGTTTTGGCGATGGCTTGAATGTAACCCACCATTGATATTGACAAAAGTTACGCACTCTAGCTTTAATTCCTCTTCTCCTCTGTGTGTAGGTTTTGAGCTGGGCTATGCGATGGCGAGCCCCAATGCTCTGGTGCTGTGGGAGGCTCAGTTTGGAGACTTTAACAACACGGCGCAGTGCATCATAGACCAGTTCATCAGCTCGGGACAGGCCAAGTGGGTCAGGCAGAACGGGATAGTGCTGCTGCTGCCACATGGCATGGAGGGGATGGTAAGGACCAGAAACATATTTTATTTTATTTTATTTTATTTTATTTTATTTTATTTTATTTTATTTTATAAATAAAATTGTTTAATTATCTATTTATTTTATTTTTATTTTAATAGGGACGATTTTGACAAAGTGATTTTGGCAGTAAACCTTCTCCAGAATCACTGACTCCACCTTTAATCTGTGAATGATCTCAGTCTCATGATGTTGTATTGACACCTTTTAGAATCATTGTTTAACTTGATAGTTTTCCTGTTCCCCTCCTCTGGCTCTCAGGGTCCAGAACACTCCTCGGCTCGTCCTGAAAGGTTTCTACAGATGTGTAACGACGACCCAGATGTTTTCCCCGTGAGTTTGTGTCTAAAGCAGCTGCTGGTTCAAAATGGAAAGCATATTATTATTATTAATACAAATGTGTTAAGAGGAAAATTAATAGGCTAAATCTGAATAATTTTGTGCTCTGTAAACAACTTTCCAATGTGTCCAGTAGGGCTGGCCCGAATGCCATTTTTCAGGCTTCGAATATTCGTTGGTTTTTTCCAAGCGAATATTTGAATATTCGTTCCAGAAAAACACACCATCAAAAACAACATTAAAAAAAAAATACGTTAATAATCCCTATATACTCCCTGGAACCGATTTTGACAGTATCTGCATATTTTGTTGAAGATTTACGCGCTCGGAGGTGAAGTAATGGATGCGCTATGACACTTAGTGATGTAATATCCTCCTAAATGAGCAATACTACTACTACAATATTACTAACTTTTATATCCAAATATAAAATTATTTGATGACATTATATTGCAGTACTAGCTTCTTGCAAAAAAAAAAAGAAAAAAAAAACGAAGCTCCGAATACTAATTTAAGCTCCGAATACTAATTTTCCGAACGAGTATTCGAATAATTCGGGCCAGCCCTAGTGTATTACTATTCTCTGGAATAACTGTGTGACGCCTGTTTAATACTATTATCTTGAATAGAGTATATCAGAATCAGAATCCTTTATTGTCATTATACAGTATACAACGAAATGTAGATATAAATAGAGATACTAACTAGATACTATATATTGTAGATATAATATATAATTACATATTAGAGTCTTTGATTAGATTTGTTTAATATAATATGTTGTAATGCGTTGGTTCTTCATATGATTCTAACTGGACAGTGTTTCCTCGTCCTCTTGTCAGAATCTGTGTCCAGACTTTGCGGTGCAGCAGCTTCATGACTGTAACTGGATCGTCGTGAACTGCTCCACTCCAGCGAACTACTTCCACGTTCTGAGGAGACAGATCCTGCAGCCCTTCAGGAAGCCTGTAAGGGACAAAACATGACACTGAATAATGGTGGAATCACTTTTTGTCAAAATCAGTGAATTGCTCCTCACAATCTGCTACCTGTCCGTACTGTGTGTGTGCGCGCTGAAAAAAATCTGGTGTTAATACACAGGCTAGAATCTGTAAACTGGCATGTTACTAGCTACGGTGACCCCCCCTTTGCTTACATACCAGTTCACAGAGCCTAGGCTGTGTATTAACCATAGATTGTATATCAAACACCAGATTTTTCTCAGCGCGCACACACAGTACAGACAGGTAGCGGATCATGAGGAGATATTCACTGATTTTGACAAAGTCATTTCGACAACAAGCGTTCTCCAGAATCACTGACTCCACTTTTAACTCAACACATACAAGACCACATGATTCAGGTCTCTATAAACATGTTATTTTCTCTCTTTCTTTCTCTCCTTTACTAGCTGATAGTTTTCACTCCCAAGTCTCTGTTGCGCCACCCGGAGGCCAAGTCCAGCTTTGACGACATGCTGCCAGGTGAGTGCTGAGAAAGTATTCAGATCCTTGACTCTAGTACAAATAACAATACTGCATTGACAGTAGTCCACTACAAGTGAAAGTCCTGCATTTAAAACCTTGTGGCTACAAGGAACTTTCATTTGTTTTGTTGCATTTGATAAAATCCAAGTCATTCATAGGTCCACATCTTAAATTTACAGTAAAAGTATAAAGTTGCATTTTGTCATTGAAAGTGTGTCTGTGTAATGTGTGTGTGCATGTGTCTGTCTGTCTGTCTGTCTGTCTGTCTGTCTGTCTGTCTGTCTGTCTGTCTGTCTGTCTCATCTTCCAGGCACAGAGTTCCAGCGTCTGATCCCAGACTGTGGCCCTGCGTCTCCAGACAAAGTGAAGAGAATACTTTTCTGCTCGGGGAAGATTTACTACGAACTGGAACGAGAACGCAAGAACAGAGACATGGACGAGACAGTGGCTATAGTGCGCATAGAACAGGTAGTGTGTGTGTGTGTGTGTGTGTGTGTGTGTGTGTGTGTGTGTGTGTGTCTCTGTGGTTGTGGGTGTATGTGTGGTTGTGAGTGTGGCATAGACGAGACTGTGGCTGTAGTCCGCATAGAACAGGTAATAATTAGAGTGTCTGGTCTAAGGTACTGTCAATGAGATTTATGAATTAAATTTGAAATAACTATTATTTAAAAAAAATATTTTTTTTAAGACGCTCCTTGCTTGAAGTTAAGAGGTTTTAAAGTGTGCCTTAGTCTGGAAGCGATCAGAGTAATCACTCCGAGAGTCACCCAGTCACTCGACTTAATCACAACTGTTCGCTGTCTTAGCTCCAAAATGGTGGAACTCTCTCCCTCTTTGAAAATAACAATATTGCCAAAGCATCAAATATAATTAATTAAGTCCAAACATTCAAACAATACACAATATGGATGATGTATATTATGAACATTATTAGTTATATACTGTGTGTGTGTGTGTGTGTGTGTGTGTGTGTGTGTGTGTGTGTGTGTGTGTGTGTGTGTGTGTGTGTGTGTGTGTGTGTGTGTGTGTGTGTGTGTGTGTGTGTGTGTGTGTGTGTGTCTATCCATACAGCTCTCTCCGTTCCCGTTCGACCTGGTGAAAGCAGAGACGGAGCGTTACATGAACGCGGACATGGTCTGGTGTCAGGAGGAGCATAAGAACCAGGGCTACTACCACTATGTCAAGCCCCGCATTCGCACCACCATCGGGGGCAGCCAACCTGTCAGGTGAGGGGGGGTCACTACCAGATGCATTTTAACCCTCCTGTTACCCACAGATTGTTGTTACACCGGTTATCCTTGGGGTAAATTTGACAAGGATAATTGGAGGGTCAATACATTTAAAATTTGGATAGCTTGTCCACTATTTCATTTACGATCAGGTGAGTGTGTTTGCTACCTGATATAGAGATTTAATTTAAAGGTGAAATATGTATTGTTTTAGCATTTAAAACCTCACAAAAAGACATAACCAATGTTAAACATATTGTCGAGTTGTGTACTAAATATAGCACAAATGTTTCCATACATTTTCAAATTAGAGAAATTGTTCATTTTGATAAAGCAACGCATCGCATTATATTATTAGAATATTTATAATTTTACAAACGGTGTATTTAAAGTGTCTTCCCTGAAAAAAAGTAGCTACCTGCTCTATTGTAAAGATTGACACCTCTAGTGTGTGTGTGTGTGTGTGTGTGTGTGTGTGTGTGTGTGTGTGTGTGTGCGTGCATTATGTGTGTGTGTGTGCATAATGTGTGTGTGTGTGTGTGTTGTAGGTATGCTGGTCGTGAGCCTGCCGCGGCTCCAGCCACAGGGAACAAACAGACACATCTCTCGGAGCTTCAGCGTTTACTGGACACAGCCTTCGATCTGGAAAACTCAGGAAAATAATAACAACCAGTGTACACACATTCCTCTATCCCGTTCCCCCTTTAAAGGTGCACTCAGTGATTCTGGAGAACGCTTGTTGTCAAAAAAAATCACTTTTCTTGGTCAAAATCAGTGAATATCTCCTCGATACACTACCTGTCTGTACTGTGTGTGTGCGCTGAAAAAAAATCCTGTGTTAATACATAGTTAAGGCTTGGTTTTGTTAACTTACTCACTTTGTTTACATACCAGTTTACAGAGCCTAGGCTGTGTATTAACACTGGGGGGTTTTCAGCGCACACACAGTACAGACAGGTAGTGGATCATGAGGAGATATTCACAGATTTCGACAAAATAGTGATTTTGACAAATTAGGAGACCGGTCTGGATTTTTCTTAAATCTTTATCTCTACATTACTTGAAAATGCTCTAAATGACAATATTTTTATTGTGAATTTGGTAGAAATGTTGCCAATAGTTTATATTATAAAATCGAAGTGTTCATTCTACTCAGACATATGCCTCTAAAGAGTAAAATGAGAGACACTGAACATTTGGAGTGGTCTCTTCATTTTTTTCCGGAGCTCTATTTACTTATCGAGCCACTTTCACAAACTAACTGACTTCCAAACAATGTTACCGTAACGACCTTGTGTCCACGGTAACGGACACTATTGCATGTATGTTAAAACAAAATGTGAGTTTAAAATGCATTGAATGTAATGAGTAATATGAATTTCATACAACACTGATGATTTCTAAGACCTTTTTAAAAGTTTTTAAAGCTTAAATGTTTTATATGGCTTTTTATTTTGTTAATTTTTACAGGACTAAAATGTCAGCCTGCCCGTGAGTCCTACCTGGAATCAGCTGTTGAACAAATACTTTAATTTATCAATTCATGAAATAAAATATTATTATTATTATTATTATTATTATTATTATTATTATAAAAGCAAGAAAAGGTTTAAGCATATATTTAATAGGATAGTTTGGACTATGAATATTTTGCGAAATAAGTACATTTGCGTTTTTTGCCAAGGGTTAGACAAACTCCTGTAGGCCTATTTTAGCTTAGCTTAGCTTAATGGCTGGAAACAGGTTTAATAAATAGCTAGGCTAGTCTAGTCAAGGGGTGACGTCATCTGTTTACCAACAACTTTAAAGGGGCTACGAGGAACTTTAAAATATTTCTGAAAGTCTAATTTTTCCCTCTGATGATCATAAATTACATATAACAGCAAATGAGACCATCAGTGCTAAGAATACGATTTTTACATCGTTTTTCTTAATGCCTTTGTCATGGGTATACGCTCACCCAGGAACAACAGCTGGCGTATTAAAAACACTACCTGCTTTTGTCCAAAGGGGGGCGCAAGAATGAACACAAAGTGAAAGTTCCTCTGAGCACCTTTTTAAGGGTATTTAACTCAATCTTGGTTAGCTCAGCCAAAGACAAACTTGAACTACCGCTTGTCCTCCATACAATTGCAAACCAGTGACAGTCCAGTGTTGGCAGTCAATGCTTTAAAGAAGGTAAAGCTCCTAAGAAGATACACACTGGTACAAGGTCACTGAGACATCACACTATGGAAGGTCACTGTAACCTTTGACCTCTGACCTCCAAAATCTATTCAGTTCATCTTTGACTCAAAAATCCAGCCTCTCCAAATGATGAATATTTATAGATAGATAGATAGATAGATAGATGGATGGATAGATAGATAGATAGATAGATAGATAGATAGATAGATAGATAGATAGATAGATAGATAGATAGATAGATAGATAGATAGATAGATAGATAGATAGATAGATATTTTTTTTTATCTTATTATTTTCGCTCTGCATAGTTTACTCACCGTCCGGCCACATCGGTGTTAATGTCTGTTTGTGCCAAATGTAACAGAATACTTGAAATAATAATAATTATGTGTATCAATAGATAATAATTCGTGCCAGCAATAGTGTAGAAGACTTATGTTGAAGTAGCTACGAGGGAACTTATAAATAGTTCTGAAACACAAACTGAAAGTTCCTCGGAGCACCTTTAAGACAAAATGAGATTCCTCAGTTCTGCACATGTGAAGGAAGTATTTATTTTCATATATTGTGTTGTTTGTCTTATTGTTTTCAATAAAGGTTTTTGTTGAATAGCGCTGTTCTGAGTTTATTTGTTATGTGGTGAAGTGTGTAGGGCGGTCGTACACTACAGGGTTGGTGGTTCGATCCCCCGTCTCCCCGCCACATGTCCAAGTGTCCCTGGGCAAAGAGACACTGAACCCTAAACTGCTCCCGATAGTTAGCTTGCACCCTGCGTGGTAGCTGCTGCTGCTGCTTTCGGTGTATGAATGTGTGTGTGAATGGGTGAATGTGTACAAAACAATGTAAAGTGCTTTGGGTCTGTGAAAAACCAGGGGAAAGCGCTATAGAAATGGAGTCCATTTTATATAAGGAAATAACGCATTTTCATTGGCAAAAAACTATTTATTTATTAGTGTTTGAATGCAGCAGATGGATTCATACAGTATTTCTCTCTATCGCATGTATTAAAGTTAACACATTAAATCAGAAAATGTTTACGACTATTCTACATTGTTGTCATAGTGAACTACTTGGTATCAAAGGTTGGACTAGTGGTCGTTTTTTTTGACATTTTGTGGAACTGATTCTGAAAAAATTTAAATACTTCTAGAACACAAATCAACATTCTTATTTAAAGCTGGGGTGGAGGATTTGGGGAGAAAATGGCAGTTGGGATAAAGATTCGAATCCAAATACCTCAACCGCTCCACTTGTTCTCTTTGGTCCCTCCCCTATGGTCCCTCCCTGACACACTCTGTCTACACCAACAAAGTCGTGCCAAAGTCAATGGACAGATTGGTCAAAGTTAACGAGCTGTACACTTTGACCAATCAGAAATCATACACCCCAGCTTTAAGTTGCAAACCATGTAAACACAACATGTGCACCACGACTTCCTGTCTGTGGCCACAATGATCAAATAAAGCTCAAAAGGCAAAATAATAATTTTTTCCTTTTAGATTACTTCACAACTTCTTCATTCCTCTTACAAAGACATTTAGGATAGAGTGTTGTGCAAATTTAGAAGCAGAAGATGTGGGCTCTCTTCACTTGTGTGTTTCTATTCTACATTTTCTTCATCTATATTGCTTTGTTGAGAGGAGCCTGGGACTTTAGAATTTCATTGCCAAATTACTGCTGCTACAGACACACACACAAACACACACAGACACACACACACACACACACACACACACACACACTGCTGCTGTAATTGTTAATTTGCATATGACAACTAAACCATCTTGAATCTTGATTGTGACGTCACATTCACAGATGACTTTTGGATCGGCCGATGTTTTTTCTCAGGAATTCGAACAGATCCAGATGTGAACTGCTGGATTTGAACTGAGAACAGAAGTCCTCCAGCATTCCAAACAGTTTCCCTGCAAAGGAGACATTTTAACTTATTTAAAGGTGCAGTGTGTAATATTTGAGTATTTTGGCATTAATCTAGTGGTGAGATTATAGATGTCAACACTCACTTTGCTAACCCCTAAAGAATTTACAGAAGCTACGGTGGCCTTCAAGGACAAGAAGCTATAGTTACTAAAGATGGCATCATCTACCGCTGCCTCAAGTCTTTCCACAATATTAAGTGATGAGGTGAGGATGTATTTAGTTATTTATTCTATAGTACGTCTTCTTCTTCCAACAGGTTAATTTCCCTAAAGACGCCCAATGTATACAAAAATGTGTAATGCTGTTAAGTTTGTCTTCCCTTGGCCCTGCTGTCCTGTTAATCCTAACCCTACATTTTACCATGTGTGATGTCACACATGTGAAAATGTAGGGTTAGACAGTGAGACCATAAAACACTTTCTGCCTTCCCTCAGGCTAGGATGAACTGATTTCTAAAATGTTTGCACATTTATACTACATAGGATCTCAGAGTTCAATACACCTTCATATTTCCACCGGTGAAGTAGGTCTTTAAATGTTCTAAATTCTCACCGACTGTAGTTCCCTCTGTGGCCAATAGGTGGTGTGTTTGCTCCAGAGTTTTCTCCAGTTTTTGATCCTCGAAGGTGAAGAAAGCCAAACCTCTCCTGGCCCGAGCTGCTGCCATCAGCTGGATCACAGCTACACACACACACACACACACACACAGAAACCAAGCTGTTAATCAATGCACTGATTTAAAGGTGTAGTCAGTGATTCTGGAGAACGCTTGTTGTAAAAACCACTTTTTTGTCAAAATCCGTGAAAATCTCCAACTTGTCCATACTGTGTGTGTGCGCTGAGAAAAGTGTATTCTCTGTAAACTGGTATGGTGCAACCCATTTGTTTACTTACCAGTTTACAAAGCCTAGGCTGTGTATTAACACTGGATTTATTTTCAGGGCACGACAGGTAAGCAGATCATTAGGAGATATTCACAAAATAATCACAGAAAGTGATTTTGACAACAAGCGTTCTCCAGAATCACTGACTCCACCTTTACTGGGCGTTTAAACAGTGAACTACTTTGGTAATTCAACTAATTTACCTTTGAGTTGTGGGTCTCCGTTGAAAGCTCCACAGCCCCATTTCCCCGTAGCGATGTCCGGCTCACTGTGACTGTGAGCCTTAAAGCCACAGTACGCCTAAAAGACAAAATAACATCATGAAACATTATTATTACGATTATTATACTTTGGTTATTCCTTACTGTCATATCTATAAAAAAATAATAAAAAAGTCATAAATAAATGATGGCCTTTGTTATGACTCACTGTCAAATTGTCATTTTAAATAAAATTATTGAAAAAAACTAAAAAAAAAAAATTATAAAGAAATAACTACACAAAGGTAAACGTCACCTTGTAAAAGATACGCACTATAGCTTTAAGAGAAAAAAATAAATAAAGCGTCACCTTGTTGAGTTCCCGGGTGACGCTGGTCATCTTGTACTGATCTCGACTGTGTTTGAAGTGCAGAGCGTCGATGGCTAAGATCTGTCTCTTCAGCCGAGACCACTCGTCCCTAAGAAAGAAATCAACATTTATGAGATAAAAACAAAAAAATGCACTAAAAGTTTGAGATACTGGAGGGAGATACAAACATAACAGCACTTGTCAATCATAAATAGGAGCAATTTACTTCACCCTGGAAAATATCAGTTTACTGTTTAACCTCGGCATGATTTTGTTTTCACAGACAGATCATTGATTTTTTTTTTTTTTTTTTTTTTTTTTTTTTTAATCAAAGAAACAGATTTCTCCCTAACTGTTCATAGTCCTCTTTCCTTTCATTTAATTTAAGTAGCTATGATAAATGCTGTGGAACTGTTTGACGCTAAATGCCAATAAAAAGTCAATTACAAAAAAAAATTATAATAATTTGCCTTATATATAATGTAATGATAATTTGAGAAACACAAATGCTGGTGTTGATACTGAACCTTTCCATGCGATCTTCATGAGGTCCTGTCCACTCGAAGCTGTCGCCAAAACCAGCGTAATCACTGAACAGCTGAGAGCCTGCGAGACACAGACATTCAAACACAATGTTAAATCTGCCTTCATTTAACTATTAACATAAAACTCATTTGAAAACCAGGGCAATAACTGTATGTTTAATGAATATTTTCTGGTTGTTTAAGTCTTGAAAATGTCAGAAATAAGATGCAAATGTCCCATAAAACAAAACAAAAATATCTTAAACCTAAAAAGAAATGCCATTATAATAATATAAAACAGAGCAAAGAAACACAACGTCACATTTTTATTGAAATGTAAATATTTCTTCCATATTTCAGTAAATAACATTAAAGGTGCTACGAGAAACTTTTAAATATCAAGTGATGAGGTGAAGATGTATTTAGTTATTTATTCTATAGTACTTCTTCTTCTTCTTGGTCTTCCAACAGGTGCATTTCCCCAGGACGCCCACTATATATAAAAACATGTAAGGCCGTTAAGTTTGTCTGTTCTGTGCTAGCATTTCCTCTCTACCTGTGATGACCAGACACTCGTTGTCGGCGAGTTTTTCGGTGAAAAGTCGAGACACGATCAGCTCTGGGTTTATGAGGAACAGGATTTCCTCTTGAACCAGACCGGAGCTCAATACGCCTCCGCCGATGTAACTGCACGCAAAGTCCACCTGCAAAATAACATGTTTAAAATGAATTGTAGGCTCAAATGTGTTACTTAAGGTGTGTGTGTGTGTGTGTGTGTGTGTGTGTGTGTGTGTGTGTGTGTGTGTGTGTGTGTGTGTGTGTGCTGTGTTTTGGTCAGTTCTTACCTGCAGCATTCCTGTCCCTTCAGTCTCAATTGTGCCGTGTGATGTGACGTGCAGTTTAGGCATCTTGTTGTCACAGCTACCACACACACACACACACACACACACACACACACACACAAACACACACACACACACACACACACACACACACACACACACACACACACACACACACACACACACACACACACCCTCAGTGGAGTTACACTCTGGGCATTTGTACAGCTATAGTTTGTTCAATAAAAAAACACAAAATTAAATTATTACCCTCTCCATTTGGATACGTCCGTGTCTCTTCGGCAACGCCTTTCAAACGTCACCAGTCCATTCAGATTGGTTTCTGAAATCACATCAACAATTGTTACAGACAGACAGACAGACAGACAGACAGACAGACAGACAGACAGACGTTTAGCTTCCACTCACTCTCACCTGTCACCACTTTGAAGTAATGCATGATCGCTCGCAGCTTTTCCTTCTTTCGCCCGGACCAGTTTCCAAACAGACTGCAGACACAAGGAGAAGGAAGAGTTCATTTAGACAGAACAGTGAACAAGACTGGAGAAAATCTATTAAGGTAAGGATGTAGGCCAACTCAAAATGTCAAGCCAGGGGCGCCCTCAGCTAAGTTGGTAGGGCGTCCCACCCTGTCTGTCAAGCCATCTGTCTTCACTAGATGTGAAGTAATTTGTGTGTGTGTGTGTGTGTGTGCGATGCTGGCGCCTGTGCGTGTGTGTGTGTGTCTGTCACTCTGTCTGTGTGTGTGTGTGTGCATGTGTGTGTGTGTGTGTGTGAGACCTGGTGAAGTTGATGGAGGGGTAGTTGTGGTATTCTGCCCGGGAGTCTGTCGTGTTGCGATGAGGAAACGTGCAGAAGAAAGCGTTCGCCAGAAGACAAGAAATCTGAGTCTGAGACAGAGTGATGGAGGCAGGGTGTCCTCGAGTGAGCAGGGGGAGGGCCTGGAGACAGACAGACAGACAGACAGATAGATAGATAGATAGATAGATAGATAGATAGATAGATAGATAGATAGATAGATAGATAGATAGATAGATAGATAGATAGATAGATAGATAGATAGACATACACTCAGATAGATAGATAGATAGATAGATAGATAGATAGATAGATAGATAGATAGATAGATAGATAGACAGACAGACACACAGAGACAGAAACACAGGCAGGCAGGCAGACAGACAGAAACACAGACAGACAGACAGACAGACAGACAGACAGACAGACAGACAGACAGACAGACAGACAGACAGACAGATAGATAGACAGATAGATAGATAGATAGATAGATAGATAGATAGATAGATAGATAGATAGATAGATAGATAGATAGATAGATAGATAGATAGATAGATAGATAGATAGATGGGCATACACAGATAGATAGATAGATAGATAGATAGATAGATAGATAGATAGATAGATAGATAGATAGATAGATAGATAGATAGATAGATAGATAGATAGATAGACAGACAGAAACATAGACAGACAGACACACAGACAGACACACAGACAGACAGAAACACAGGCAGGCAGGCAGACAAACAGACAGACAGAAACACAGACAGACAGACACACAGGCAGGCAGGCAAACAGACAGACAGATAGATAGATGGACAGACACACACAGACAGACAGACAGACAGATACACATGCACACACGTGAGAAGCCGAGTTAGGGGAGTTTGATTCAGTTGATCCATCCTTTCAAAATGAACATGTGTTTCTCTAATTAAACACACACTACTTTTCAGATGTATCACTATCATGTCGAAACGTTAAAACATTTAACGGGGCCGTATATATATATATATATATATATATATATATATATATATATATATATACTGTATTATTTCACATACACAAAATGTCTCTCACATACAATATTTTACCTCACAAAACATTCTAAATTATAGGCTACCAACTACACAGACCACCATGCACATATACAGATATTTGCACCATGGCCGATCCCATACACTGTACGTTATGCTACTGACTGCAGGGTTTCTTCCCCTCTTTCTGTTTTTACATATAGACCCAATGTTAAATTCGTTAGCAGAATCTATGACTGAAAATGTTCGTCAACAATATTTCTTTCATGATTAGATTTTGATGATAAGAACTTTGATAAAACGTATTTTTTTTGTTTTCCCAGTTTTTCATCATTTTAAAAAGGTGCAGTGTGTAGTATGACATCATCAAGAAAGTTCTACAAAGTTCTAGAATGCAACGCTCCCTGGGTAACCCCACCCCTTTCGAACCATAACAGAAGCTACAGTGGCCTTCAAGGACAAGAACAATTCTAAATTTTAAACAATGCACCTGATGACATTCCAACTATGACACTTTCAAGATGGCGGCACAAGGCCTTGGTCCAAAATATGCAGAAATATGGACATATATGAGACCCTTTCTAAGGGAAAAAAAAATAATAATAAAAAAAAAAATCAGCTATTATGCACTAAATTAAATGTACTTATGGATATTATAATTACTTTCTACAAAATCTGCTAGGAAATAAAACCCAAAATTCTACACACTGAAGGTTTAAGTTTGAAGGATTTCTTACCTTCTGTAGTTGCTCAGGAAGCATCAAAGCTAAAGCAGCGATCTTTGGGAACAGCTCAGTGAAGTAGTTATCTGATCTCGGGACGCTCTGGGAGAGGAAATATGATTATTGGGTTTTGATATTCGGACCAAAAAAACTGAATTTTGACTCAGTTAGATCAAGGTAAACACATGAGCACTGACCTTAACGAAGCTATCCAGAGCATCGAAGGACCACTGGCCTTTATACTTTGGGTTATACTTGAAGATAGCTTCCTAGAGAGAGAGAGAGTGTTAGAAAATACGTTTTTGACAATATTTAAAGGTGCTCTGAGGAACTTCCATTTTGTGTTAAAATAAGGGCCTTCTTAGGACAAAGACAGTAGAGTTTTTACTACACCAGCTGTTGTTCCTGGGTGAGCGTATACCCATGACAAAGGCATTAAGAAAAACTGTATTAAAAAGAGCATTCTTTACACTGATGGTCTCGTTTGCTGTTACATGTCATTCATGATCATCAGAGGAAAAAAATGTAGTGTTTCAGAAATATTCAAAAGTTCCTCGTAGCACCTTTAAGTATAAAAATATTCCATTGCTAATTGTCCTTTGCTGTAAACAGACCGTCACATCATCTACTGTCGCAGTTTTCTTCTTGGCCAGAGCAGTCAGCTGTTTGTGAATCACGCTCCACCTCGGCACAGCTTTGTTTGACTGTGGACAGAAACGTTACACACAGAGTTCTCACAGCTTAAAACAAGATAGATTCAATACGTTTAAAGGCCTACTTCACCGGTTGGAATATGAAGGTGTATTGAACTCGGAGATCCTATTTAGTATCAATGTGCAAAAAAAATTTAAATCGGATCATCCTAGCCTGAGAAAAGGCAGAAGGAGTGTTTATGGTCTCACTGTCTAACCCTACAGTTTCCTTCTTGTGACATCACAGTAAGGGTCAGGATTAACAGGACAGCTGGGCCAAGGGAAGACTAAGGGAAGACTGAGGGAAGAAAAACCTCATTCATTATATTATTATAGTTATATTATAATGATAGAACGCTGGTTCCGTATGGGTGAAGTATTCCTTTAAGTTATTACTTTATTAGTCAATGGTTGGTTACATTGAAATGAGTCTTTTCTCATCTCCCCTCTCAAGTCCCCACACTCCAGAGGGGGTCAGAGCGCAGGGTCAGCCATAGTACGGTGCCCCTGGAGCAGCATTAGGGTTAAGTGTCTTGCTCAAGGACACAATGGTAGAGATAGTTGGGCACCGTAGATGTAATAGCAGCCACCGCTAGTTTTCCTCTATCCACTCACCATTAATCCATTCTTGGTCATGAGACTGGCTGGAGAATGGGGCATTTTCACGACGTAACTTTGCCATACGTCGCTCCCGCTCTGTGGCATAAGGCCGGCTCCGCAGTTAAACACATCGACCTGGATTAAAAAAAGTTCCTCATAGTCACTTTAAGAACAGTGTTTGAGTAAAAGTACTGAATTATTTTGCATCAGTTAAACAGAAAGAAAATTATTCAAAAGTCTAAAATCTTACGTCTACCAGCACGGTGTGTGTCCGACTGTAGCTCAGCTTTCCCAGTTTGTTGTCACAGTGTTGAATTCGTTTCATTTCGATCAAGCTGACACATGAGGAACCCTGGGTCTCTCTCTCTCCATCTCTCTCTCTCCGTGTCTCTCTGTCTCCATCTCTTTCTCTCCGTGTATCTCCCTCTCTCTCTCTTTCTCTCTGTGTCTCTCTCTCTCTGTCTCTCTCTCTCTGTGTCTCTCTCCCTCTATCTCTCTCTCCATCTCTATTTCTCTCTCCCTCTCTCTCTCTTTCTCTCTGTGTCTCTCTCCCTCTCTCTCTATCTCTCTCTCCATCTCTCTGCATCCGAGAGGGTTCACCCCCCACGGCAACAGGCCTGGCGTCTGTAGCAACCAGCGGGCTTGTATCCCTGGCAACGACATCTCTCTCATCCCCAGATACAGAGCTGTCATCGGAGCTATACACTCTTCTGTCCACGGCAACCGACCTGTCATTGAAATTTAAATTGAAAATGTAATTGAAGGTCTGGAAAAAATTAAGAGACCACTCCAAATGTTCAGTGTCTCTCGTTTCACTATTTATAGGCATATGTTTGAGCAGAATGAACATTTTGGTTTTATTATATAAACTACTGACCACATTTCTATTTTCTACCAAATTCCAATACATTTTTTTGTCCTTAAGTGTTACGATCCTGCCTGGGCCTCAAGCCCTTTGTTGTGTTGTTCTCCCCTTTCCCTTGTCTGGTCTGATTGCAGGGTTGGAGTCAGGTGTGCAGGAGCCAGGCATCTTCTAATTTACTGCTCTTCATATACCCGGTTCAACCTTTCAGACACTGCCAGATTGTAAACTCTGTTACCTCCAGCCACCTAGACCGTTTGTAGTTCCGCCTGCATTTAGCTTGTTGCTAAATCAGTTCTTTTTTGCCACAGTCTCCCAGCCTGATTCCTGCCACCAGCTCCAGCCCTCGTCAGCCAGCTCTCCCTCCCTGGACCCCTCTGCCTGCCAGCTCTCCCTCCCTGGACCCCTCTGCCTGCCTGCTCTCCCTCCCTGGACCCCTCTGCCTGCCTGCTCTCCCTCCCTGGACCCCTCCCCTCTGCCTGCCTGCTCTCCCCCCCTGGACCCCCATGCCTGCCAGCCCACTCCAAAACCCCAGATTCCTTCTAAATAAACCCTCTTAAACTGGTACTGTCTCTGCGCCTGTGTCCTCCCTGTCCAGCCGTTACATTAAGAGCATTTTCAATTATTAATGTAGAGATGAAGATTGAAGAAAAATACAGACTGGCCTCTTCATTTTTATATATTTATATATATATGTATATATATATATATATATGAGGAAACAAGTGGACACAGTTACAATCAAGTAATATTTACAAACAATGAAAAACCACAAAATGAAATTAAACTGTCTAACACTTTGCTTTACCTGTTCGAAAAGTCATCAATGGTAACCAGGGTGTTGTCAACGGGAACGTCCCCGGTAACGGAGTTGATGCTAGAAGGTCCGGAGGTGGAAGCTGAGGGTTGGACTGACTTTCTCTGACTTTGTTCTTCTTTGCTGTTTTTAATTAGGAAACATTAAAACAAGTAGAACGTGAAATGTGTAGAAGAAGACGGTTACATAAAGCGAAAACTCAGGAAAAATTCAGCACAATAACATTTTGAAAAGACAGACACACACACACACACACACACACACACAAACAGTACAACTAATGTCAAAACAACAGGTAGGCATCATTTAATAACATATAATTGTTCTGGGTTAAGGTGTGTTTAAAGGAGGAGTGGGGGGGGGCTTCATTTTACTTAAAAAGTTAATTAAGTTACTTTATTAGTCAATGGTAACATTACAATTGGTCTTTTTCTTATATCCCCTCTCAAGTTACCACACTCCAGAGGGGGTCAGAGCGCAGGGTCAGCCATAGTACAGCGCCCCTGGAGCAGTTTGGGGTTAAGTGCCTTGCTCAAGGACACAATGGTAGAGATGGTGGGTACCGTAGATGTAATAGCAGCCACCACTAGTTTTGCTAATAATGGCTATACAAGTGTTGTTATTCGAGGTTTGATTGATCGGATGATTTTACTGTTAGAATGTGTGTGTGTGTGTGTGTGTGTGTGTGTGTGTGTCTGCATTCTGTGTGTGTGTGTGTGTGTGTGTGTGTGTGTGTGTGTGTGTGTGTGTGTGTGTGTGTGTGTGTGTGTGTGTGTCATTGCATTAGCTCACCGGCTACATCCTGGATCTTCGACAGACTTTCTCTGACTTTCTTCGTCTCGGCTGTGTCTTCGTTCAGGTTTTGGTTTTTGGTTTTGCTGCTTGTGTTGTTGTTTCTCATCGGGACGTTTGTCAGACGGGACGTCCCATGTCATGGCGTCTCTCACCTGGTCGCTGTTGTTAGAGTCTTTATGAGACATTCTGAAGGATTCACAGTCTGAGCAGGACAGGGAGTAAAATGTGTTTAATTGTGAACTTTAATTTTGATACCATGACAGTAAAATAGAATAAAATAAAATAAATAAAATAAAATTACCAAAAAATAAAACAAAAGAAATTTTTTAAAAAATCAGATTTTTTGGGGTAAATGTAAAATGATTTAGTGAATGAATCTGAAAGAAAAAGTAGGATATATGTTTTTTAGTAAGTCAACTTATCTAGTGGGTAAATCATGTCTGCAGGATTCACAGTCTGAGCAAGACAGGGAGTAAATGTGTAAGCTTTTATTTTGATACCATGACAATAAAAAATATTTAAATAAAATTTTAAAAATGTACAAAAGAGATCTAATTTTTTAGGAAAACGTTAAATTATTTAGTGAATTAATCTGATAGAAAAAATTGGATATATATTTTTTTAAGGCCATCATATTTAGTGGGCAAATGTGAGGAAAACGTTATAAAATTCAATTAATTAATAGGACAAAACATTTTGAGATAAAAGTGGCTCATGTTAGAAGAAATAGGACTTATAATAAAAAGAGAATACATTGTACAAAAAATTAAAATAAAATAAAATAAAAAAAACTATTAGGAAAGTTCATATTTCTTAGTGAAAAAATAAGACGGAAAAAATAAATATTACTAAAAATAAAAGTACTTTTTGACACCCTGACTGACACAAAGGTAAATAAGGAAACTAAAATATAATTCCCAAAGTAAAAACATAAAAATAAACAACCGTGTAGGCTACTCGAGTAAATGTACTTAGTTACATTACATGTTCTAGTATGTGAGTATTTCTTACACTACCTCGTGGGTACTTTGTCATAAAAGTGTTTGAAATGGTTTATTTAAAAGCATTAGATCATCAAACTATTAACTAGGCTATTTGAAATATCAACGTTAGTAAAAGTGAAGATTGTGCTTAAAATCCTGCGTCAGAGAATTTTGTATTTACGCTCGAGATACTGTAAAATAATGAAACTATGACGTATTGAATCACTCACCTGTCACGTGAAACTGCGTCAAATGTCCCAGATTAAACGTTTAGGTCTTTATAACAGCGCTGGTCGAAGGAAAAGGCTTTACATAGGCGTTGGACATATGAAGAGAATGTTTACTTTCACTTTTACGCGAAAACGAAAGTACAGCGAGAGAACTGGAGGTGCAGCCTGAGTTACAGACTAAACTGCACACGCACACACACACACACAAACACACACACACACACACAGTTTCATTATTAACAGAGGATCAGGGGACACGAGCACATATTTTAATAATTAATTTGTCATAACTTCCATAGGCTATAAAATTAAAATTATTATTATTGTTTCTTATTTGTTTTGTATGTGTATAATTGTATTTGTCTGTGTTGTAAAATTTGTAAACTTCATAAATATATTCTCAAAAAAAAAATTATTTGCAATATTTGAAGAAAAAGAAAAAAATCTGGATATAATTATAATTTTTAGTAGGTAAATGTGAGGGGGGAGAAAATCATAACATTAAATTTATAAATAAGTCAAAATATTTTGGGTAATATTTCCATAAGTATAGAAGGAAAAGGCTCCCAAATAATTTGAGAACAAGTGTGAGAAAAAAATTATAATAAAAAATAAAGAAGTTGAGTAATAAAAGGTCATAATGTTACTAGAAAAAAATTAAACATTTGAAAATATATTTTAGGAAAAAGTCATATTATTTAGTTAGTATATATAAAAAAGAAAGTTAACATCTGCTATATATAGAGAGAGATTTATACTAAAGTTAAATGTACTGTGTGTACCAAGTAAAAACTGCATCGACCGCCTAAAGTGTAATGCGATGTTTGAACACGAGGTGGCAGCAGAGAACCAGCTAGTGATTAATGAGCAACAGACTTTCATCAAAACCACTTTTTGGTTTCTGTTGACTTTAGGATTTCAACTAGCCTGGAAATCCAGACCCTGATATCTTGAACGATAGAGGGTCTGGCCACGATCAATAGTAATTTCAAACTCAAGGGGCGGCTCCTACTCGTGCATTTCAAATGCCACTGCACGCAGTTGGATAGCACTACAACCAATCAGAGCGATACACAAGGTGACGTAAGCCAAGTTCGTTTAGTGAACAGCTGTTAAACTGTTGAATTAAACGTTTGCCGTGGTCGGTCGGCAAAACGGAACATTCCACTTACTTGCTAATGAAAGATTTGAGTGCCGTCTTCCAAATCGTAAAGGGTCGAGCCCAAAGCAGTCTCAAACTCACACAACATATCCGCAGCCATCTTTGATGTTTACTATCACGGCTTCGACGTCGCATGCACGTCACTGTCGTCATCCGGTTACGTCCTCCCCAGAATACCATACAAGGGGCTCTGGCGCGCCCATATTAGATAGAACCAATTGAAACGTGAGCCCAGATTATTTCTGGACTTTTTGAAAGCTCCAATGGGGGTTGCGTTCCGAATCTCCTCCTCTTTCTTTTCTCTATTCTACATACTACATCCGACGATAAAAAGATTCTAGTTAGGATGCAGTAGGCATACTATTGGGACATACTTTACTCTCTTATTTCATCATAACATTGCGCCTTGATCTTGCCTCTTGCTTTTATATCCGTCTCATCCCCGTTTGTTTTCATATGGAGGCTTCGTCGATGTGACGTCACTTCACGTGCACACTGGATTGTGGGTCAGAATCGCCCAAATAGGATGCAGTTTTCAACACTAACAATCTTGGCCGCATGAAGTAGGACATCCGGGTACTTCTAACCATCCTAAATCTGGCCACAAGAATCGGGACATCCTAAATCTTTTTTCTACATACTATATAGAAAGTATGCGATTCGGAACACAACCGGAGAGTTTCCAGACCAACAGGCGCATCAAATTTAATTGGCCAGCGCCTAGTGGCAGGTCTGGGAATGCCAGGCTAGATTTCAACATAATTGTAGTTAAACAAGAACATAATAATAATAATAATAATAATAATAATAATAATAATAATAATAATAATAATAATACTAAGTTATATATTTGTTTACTAAGTTATATATTTGTTTACAGTCTCTTGTTATAATACAGCATTGAACTATAGGCTACTTAAAGGAATACTTCACCCATACGGAACCAGCGTTCTATCATTATAAAATCACTATTATAATATAATGAATGAGGTTTTTCTTCCCTCAGTCTTCTTTCAGTCTTCCCTTGGCCCAGCTGTCCTGTTAATCCTAACCCTGCATTTTACCATAAGTGATGTCACACATGGGAAAATATAGGGTTAGACAGTGAGACCATAAAACACTCTTTCTGCCTTTTCTCAGGCTAGGATGAACCGATTTCTAAAATGTTTGCACATTTATACTACATTAGGATCTCAGAGTTCAATACACCTTCATATTTTATTTGTGAAGTAGGTCTTTAATATACATAGGGGATGTTTAGTCCAGTGGTTCTAAACCTAGGGTTCGGTCCCCTCCAAAGGGTCACTGGATTGCTCTGATGGGTCGCGAAATTTTGTGTAATTGAATTAATCGAATATATATATTTTTTTTCTGTAATATTTGCTTTTGCTGGGAATACAAAATATATATGACATTACACCTATATTTTTATCTATTTATTACCTTTATTTATACAGGTAAATCCTATTGAGACCGGAGACTCTTTAACAAGGGAAACCTGTTCCCAGTTACACGTTACCATTCACACTCATTTACTATTCATATGTAACTGCACTGGTCAAAATCAGTGAATATCTCCACAAAAGTGATTCGGACAACAGGTCTAAAATCAAAACAGGGTTTCAGTGTGCTCGGTTAACTAATAGGGCAGAGGGCGGATCTCACTCAGTTATCCTGTGTGTGTGTGTGTGTGTGTGTGTGTGTGTGTGTGTGTGTGTGTGTGTGTGTGTGTGTGTGTGTGTGTGTGTGTGTGTGTGTGTGTGTGTGTGTGTGTGTGTGTGTTATTCTGGGTCAACCATTTCCCCAGGAATGTCTCTGCTCCTGCCAAAGAGAAGTCACAACAATGGTATGCACACACACACACACACACACACACACACACACACACACACACACACTGCACAACACAAGGAAGGGAGGATGACTTAAAAAGGGCCTTAAATAGAGAGAGAGAGAGAGAGACAGAGAGAGAGAGAGAGAGAGAGAGAGAGGGGGTAAATGTAGGGTCAAGTGCCCTTGCATAAATCTTGTGGGTCCCGTACACACAG
>OX442365.1:27182771-27190271 GCA_949357725.1 Hyperoplus immaculatus
CTTCTATCCCTCCCTCCCTCCCTCCCTCTCTCTCTCTCTCTCTCTCTCTCTCTCTCTCTCTCTCTCTCTCTCTCTCTCTCTCTCTCTCTCTCTATGTGTGTGTGTGTGGGAGACATTTGCCCTGTGATCTCATGAATATATTATAGCGAAGGGGTCATTGTTTACACGTTATTACAATAATTTATGACCGACCACACACACACAAAAACACACACACACACACACACACACACACACACTGGAACAAGCATTCCTCACTCCATTACACTGTATGTTAGTTAGTTAGCATCATAGTTAATACACTTTACAGCGCAAAATGTCATTTATAACAGCACTATGATCATATTTAAGCTACTGAACGGTCAACTTAGTCTTTCACACTTTAGGACGATGTGTCACAAAGCATAAAATACATAATTTAACAGCCTAACTAGGTGTTTTTTGTTCGCCAAGACTGCGACACTATATGGGGGGCTAGCTAGCTTCTTAGTGCTAATGTTGCTAACCGGAGCAGTGCACAGGTCCAGCTATAGCCTACTGTTACGAGCATCGTCCGTGTGTCTCTCTCTCTGTGTGTGTGTGTCTTCTGCAGCAAGCGACAAGGATACAGGGCAAAAGGTAAGCTTTAACCTATAACAACGATATTGGCTTTTATACAGTTGAATTAGCGCTATTAGTCTTATTGCCCGATTTCATTTTTGGTAATGTAAAGTGAACGGGAGGGCGAAGCTAACGTTTAAAACAACGTGAGTAGCTATGTAGCATTTTGGTGGCTAACGCTGTTTGCAGACACATATTGGCACTATAGCAACGATAGCAAAACGACCACACCGCACGTAATGCAAACTTAACAGGCTACGGTTGAGCATTATACCGATACTGTTAATTGCATTGTTTAGGGTTATTCGCATGTGCATTCTTGCAGCAAACCTGGCAATCTCTCAACATATTTTGCGTTTTTTTTATTGTTATTACAGGAGAAAGGTGTAACACAACATCTGCTATACTCATTTTTTTGTGTGGTGGGGATTGGGGAACACGAACACACACACACACACACACACACACACACACACACACACACACACACACACACACACACACACACACACAGACATACCCATGCACAGACATACAGACAGAAAGAGGCTGCACTCCTACACAGCATGCACACGCTGCTCAAATGGCTTTGTTCTGTTCTGCTGCAAAATGTGAGCTGCATGCCTATTCCCTATGAGTGTGAGTTTGTGGATTGTTGCAAGAAAGGTTTTTTTTTGGGGGGGGGCATGATTTTGCATTAATCTGAAGAACCATAAAATAACCATATCATGTAAGAAAGAGATCCTGTTTTGCACACGTATTATGCTGATTTAGTCATAGGCTATTTACAGTTGTTTTATTAATTACTTGAAATAGGCATTTGTCCATTCAGATATTGACACCCTAACCCAAACCGTTAGTTGCCTTAAATGTGGGCTGAAGAGTTTTAGTTTTAGCCTCAAAGCTCAGAAATACAGGTGCGAAAACAGAATTTTTCCCACAAAGTTGTCATGTAATCGCTTTATTTTTGTGTGCTATAGTTGTCGGATGAGGTCGTTCGTTATAACACATGCTTTTGTACTGCAAGTGTAAATAAAATCCTTGTTGAAACATGCAGAGAATTTTTGAACTTTTTGGTGGAAATCTAGAAAAGCAACTATTGTTAAGAGGCAATTTATCAAGTGAATGATCCCAGTTTCTCTACGTGTGTCTAAGAAATCCCCAAAAAATGTAACATGTGCTGGTGCTGTTGTTATTGGTTGTATGAGGAGGCAAGAGACTAGTGTGTGTGTGTGTGTGTGTGTGTGTGTGTGTGTGTGTGTGTGTGTGTGTGTGTGTGTGTGTGTGGCTCTGACTTCCTGGATGGATCATTGATACAATAATAACGTGCCATGTCTTTAACTTTAAGTCAGTGTGTGTGTGTGTGTGTGTGTGTTTACGTGTGTGTTTACCTGGAAAGGTATGAAGGTAGATTTGATTCATAACAGCTTGACAGCGAGTCAGTTACCTGTGAGGACACAATCTTGAATTCCAGCTCTTTAGCGAGAATGATGCCAGTTTTCAGAATAGTCCTGAACTATCTTCTACTAAAACTTTGTAGAGAAAGTCTCCATGTGTGTGCTGCTGTGGTCAGTCAGAGCTTTAAAGGTGAAGTCAGTGATTCTGGAGAACGCTTGTTGTTAAAATAGCTTTTTGACAAAATCAGTGAATATCTCCTCATGATCCACTACCTGTCTATACTGTGTGTGTGTGCTGGAAATAATCTGGTGTTAATACACAGCCGAGGCTCTGTAAACAGGCTTGTTGCTATATACGGTGGGCCCCCTTTGTTTACATACCAAGCATTCTCCAGAATCACTGAATCCACCTTTAACTTGAGTGTGTGTAATAATATCTCATCTGTTTATTGTTTTGAGCCGACGTTTTACACACACACACACACACACACACACACACACACACACTGTATTAATTGATCATCCCTGCGATCCCATTGAGTCTCTTCATTAGGGCTTTATTGAAGGCAGCAGGTGCGTCAGTTAAATGTGCACTTTATATTTTCAATTAGTGTTAATGTGTATTAGCATCAAACACTTAACTAATCATTCCCATTAGCCATGGTTGTCTAAGGGTCTCTTGCTCTTTTTAATAACTGGAATTAGGCCTTAGTGTTTAGCTCTGTTGTGTGTTAAATAAATTAACTTTGCCAGTAAGTGCTTTTTCTACAATGTGTGCGACAGCGATTCTGGAGTTGTAACACTTGTTGACTAAATCACTTCTTGTCAAAATCTCTAAACTGGTATGTAAGCAAAGGGGGGCCACACCGTAGCGAGCAACATACAAGTTTACAGAGCCTAGGCTGCGTATTAACACTGGATTTTTTTTCAGCGCACACACAGTACGGAAAGGTAGTGGATCATGAGGAGATATTCACTGATTTTGACAAAAGGTGGTTTTGCTAACAAGAGTTCTCCAGAATGGGGCGCCCTTAGCTCAGTTGGTAGGGCGTCCCCCCCCCATGAGCCTCGGCCAGTAGCGGACCCGGGTTCGATTCCAGCCCGCGGTCGCTCTCTGCATGTCACTCCCCTCTCTGTCCCATTTCACCTCTGTCTCTACACTATCAATAAAGCATAAACATGCCAAAAAATATCTAAAAAAAAATAAAAATAAAAAAGTTCTCCAGAATCACTGACTCCACCTTTTTAACTTATTTTATAACTAGAAACAGTTATTCTTGACACTAATCCAAACACACTGTATTTTTCTATAGATTATTGTTAAAGCCGCTGGTAACATCTGTAGCCTGAAAGCAGTTCAATAAAAAATCATCTTTATTTGTATAGAGCCCAATATCACAAATAGAAATGTGCCTCAGTGGGCTTTACATTCCATACAGTATGACACCCTCTGCCCTGAGACCCTTAGCTCGGCTGAGGAAAAAACTCCCAGTAAGAAAACCTTTATCGGGATTAAAAAATTAAATACAATTAAACTCATGAATGATCAATATAAATCGGTTGTGGACAAACAGTTTTTATTGTAACGTGTGTATGAACTGTTCGAGGGTTTGACAGCAAGTCAGTTGAGATGATTAAATCCTTCCTTTGCTACTTCATCAAATACACACTTTACATAATGTATTAGCTGCCAGACCATAGTGTAATTCAGACTGTGTTTAGTTATGACATTTATACAGTGGTGGAATGTGATTAAAGACCTACTTCACCAGTGGAAATATGAAGGTGTATTGAACTCTGAGATCCTATGAAGTATAAGGGCCTCGGGAAAAGGCGGCCGCTCGGAGAAAAGGCGCAGCGTTTTTGCCTTTTTGTGCGGCCGCTTCGAGCTTTTCCAGTTGAAAAAAGTTTAACTTTTCAGAAAGGCGGCGGGGACGTCACCGCCGCTTTTTTCAAAGGGCCAATCAGATAGTGGATCGTCGGGACTCGTCGCCTTGGCAACAAGGAAGACGGAAGAGAAACTGCTTTTTCCGTCTCTGTTTACCCGAAACTGTACGAAAATAGTGACTTAAAATGACCAGAACAGAGGGAGGAGAGCCCTTTAAAATGACCAGAACAGAGGGAGGAGAGCCCGTTAAAATGACCAGAACAGAGGGAGGAGAGCCCGTTTGTGGGAGCAGATTAGGCGAACACTTGATTCGCTGTATTTTCTATCTCCTACGGATCGTTTCATGCGCACACGTCAGCCTACAACTTGCTCCGTGTGTGTTTGCAGGAGCCGCGATAACTCCTCATCCAAACTGAGGATGGTGGAAAGTATTCTGTTTCATAAGACTACTCATATTAAAATGTAACGATTTAAATAGAAAACAGCAAGCCTAAAGAGTTAAACCAGTGTTGATAGGTCTGACTGACAGGTGACGATCAGCCTTAAACCAGTGTTGATAGGTCTGACTGACAGGTGACGATCAGCATTTTTTCTCCCCCGATCACAGCACTCTCTCTCCCAGCTCATAAAACGCTTGAAAAAAGCGGTCGAAAAAAACCGCTCAGTAGACACACTCCCGAGCGCACAGCCAGCGTTTAAGGCTGGAAAAAGGCGTTAGGTGGACACGGGCCCTAAATGTGCAAAAACTTTAGAATTCGGTTAATCCTAGTCTGAGAAAAGGCAGAAAGAGTGTTTTATTATAAAAGCGATTTTATAATGATAGAACGCCGGCTCCATATGGGTAATATATCCCTTTAATGGTGGAGTCAGCGATTCTGGAGAACACTTGTTTTCAAAATAACTTTTTGTTAAAATCAGTGGATATCTCCTCACGATCCACTGCCTGTCCGAAGTATTGTATTCCAATTAAATAAATATATGTATAAATATAAATATGCAAATTTGGCCAAATCTAAATTGTTGGTCGGAGCAGTGAAAAAAAACCAAATTGAGATAATGGCCTTGTGTAGGAAATAATGGGATTCATACATCAGGGAAAGTGGTAGATAAATATGCATTGTGATTTGTGAGTGCTTTATTGAATGAAATATTCTTGTGTGTGTGTGTGTGTGTGTGTGTGTGTGTGTGTGTGTGTGTGTGTGTGTGTGTGTGTGTGTGCCCAGCTGAGGCAAGAATGTGCCTCTCTCTTCACATCTCTCTTCTCTTTAAATTCCTTTTGAAATCATGGTGAGCTAAATTTAGCTTCAGCGCCCCTCCCCCCATCTACTGAGCGCTATCAAGAGCTACAGCAGCCCGCGATAGGCTAACGTTTTGATGTTAACACACACACACACACACACACACGCAAAAACACACACACTTACACACACACACACACACACACGGTTGTATGGCTATACTTGTGAGGACATTCATTGACATAAATTCCCTAGCCCCTTACACTAACCCTAACCATCAAAACTAAATGCCTAACCCCAAACCTTACACTAACCCTAACATAAACCTAATTCATACCTGAACCTTTAAACCTAGTGATAACCCTCAAACAGCCCTTTAAAGGCCTGTCCTTAAAACCTAGTGTTAAACCTCAAACAGCCCTTTGAAGAAGTGAGGACCAGGCAAAATGTCCTCGTTACGATGGTTAAAAGCTTAAATTGGTGCTCAAAAAGATGCCTTTACACACACACTCACAATCTTACACACACACACACACAGATTAAAGCATGTGGCTCTGAGTGGGAGGGCAGAGCGGTGTCTTTGTGCTCACAGTGTGGGCTATAGAAATGATAAATTGTTGCTGTGCGGTAAATGAGCTATGAGTTAACTGTGTGTGTGTGTGTGTGTGTGTGTGTGTGTGTGTGTGTGTGTGTGTGTGTGTGTGTGTGTGTGTGTGTGTGTCTAGGGCCTTTTGAGGACAGTGGGGGCTCACCAATGATCCCCCCATTCATCCGATGAACCACCTCAACTCCAATCCACAAAGGTACAAACACACACACATACACACATTCACTCACTCATCACTCACTCACTCACTCACTCACTCACTCACTCACACACACACACACACACACACACACACACACACACACACACACACACACACACACACACACACACACACACACACACACAGACTGAAGGGACCTTAGGGTCAGCGTCCTCAAGTAAACCATGTCACCTTTTCCGTTTGAAGTGAACCTGGATGTTCACTGTTAACTCAAGGCAAGTTTATTTCTATAGCACAATTCAAAGTGCTTTACAGGGGCATGACATACATCAAGATTAGACATTAGAAAATTGCATTTAAAGGTGCAGTGTGTAATATGACATCATCAAGAAAGTTCTAGAAAGTTCTAGAATGCAACGCTCCCTGGGTAACCCCAACCCTTTAGAATAATAACAGAAGCTACAGTGGCCTTCAAGGACAAGAACAATTCTACATGTTAAACAATGCACCTGATGACATTACAACTGTGACACTTTCAAGATGGCGGCACTAGGCCTTAGTCCAAAATATGCAGAAATATGGACATATATGAGACCCTTTCTAAGGTGGAAAAAAAAATATTCAAAACATTTTTTTCAGCTATTATGCACTAAATTAAACGTACTTATGGATATTATAATTACTTTCTACAAAATCTGCTAGGAAATAAAACCCAAAATTCTACACACTGCAGGTTTAACAGACAAGCAAATAAAAGATTACAACTTACAATTAACAACATGTGCAGGTTGAACAGGTGCATTGATAAAGTTTATGATTTTCACTTTAAAAACCCCAGTCAGATTTCTCTGCCCTTATGACGTCATAGATTCAGGGCCTTATCGGGGCATTGTGGACATTACAGCACCATTCTAGTAGAAACCCAAATTACAATATTGAACCTTAAAATTAGCAGAATATGTGACCTTTAATGACGTTTTACACACTGTTTTGTTTGTATTGATGATATAATAAAACATGTTGATACTACTGTTATGTGTGTGAATGCATTGCGTTATTAACTATACATAATACAACATGGGGATGCTGATATGTGTGATTATTTATTTAACCTTTATTTATACTCCACATTTTAATTGAGGGGTGACCATCATTTGCAATGATGTCGAGAAACAAAAACAACAACCATACGTACACATTATACACAATGCAAATACATCAAATACACAACAAGCTGATAAAGAGAAACATTTAAACAGTTTAGACACAGGTGTAGAGTGGCTGGAATTAGAATTAAATTGGTAAAAGTACAATAAAGCCTAATTGTGTGTGAATGCATTATTACTGATACAATGTGTGTGTGTGTGTGAGAATGCATTATAACTGATACAGTGTGTGTGTGTGTGTGTGTGTGTGTGTGTGTGTGTGTTTGAGAATGCATTATAACTGATACAGTGTGTGTGTGTGTGTGTGTGTATGTGTGTGTGTGTGTGTGTGTGTGTGTGTGTGAATGCATTACGTCATTAACTCATCTCTTGTGTCTCTCCTGCAGCAGTGACGGCCCCTATCTCCATGACCCAGTTGCCTGGCAACCAGGAACCAATCAG
>OX442365.1:27200271-27207771 GCA_949357725.1 Hyperoplus immaculatus
CGTGGAGATGTCCTGTGTGCAAGTACGTACTGAATCAACTCTGTGCATGTTCTGCACTCAGATCTTTACAGCATGAAATGTAATATAACAGTATGTAATGTAAGGGGCGACTGTGGCTCAGGTGGTAGAGCGGGTCGACCAATAATCGAAGGGTTGGCGGTTCGATCCCCGGCCCTGCCACTTGTGTCATGGTTGTTGTGTCCTTGGGGCAAGACACTTCACCCACCTTGCCTCGTGTGAATGTCGATAGTTAGCCTGCTATCGGTGTACGAATATGTGTGTGAATGGTAACGTGGGAATGGGAACAGGTCTCCCTTGCAAAACAGTCTTCGGTCTCAATGGGATTTACCTGTAGAAATAAAAGGTTAAAACATTTTCTTTTTTTTAAAGTAACTGTCTGTTTGTGTTGTTCACAGTAAAACCGCTCTGCTAGAAGGGCTGGAGGTGGATCAGTACATGCTGGGGATTCTGGTCTACATCACAAAGTAAGTGTTTCTATGTGTTTAAGATAATTAGTTATGTAATGATGACATGTATTCCTTTTATTTTGTGGACCACTAACCCCCACCCCCTCTCTCTCTCTCCCTCTCTCTCCCTCTCTCTCTCTCTCTTTCTCTCTCTCTCTCTCTCTCTCTCTCTCTCTCTCTCTCTCCCTCTCTCTCTCCCTCTCTCTCTCCCTCTCTCTCTCTCTCTATCTCTCTCTATCTCTCTCTATCTCTCTAGTTCTGATTATGAGGAGATCACCATCGACCCAGTGTGTGGCTGGAGGCCTGTTCCAGTCAAACCAGGTAGACAATACTCAATATTCACACACACACACACACACACACACACACACACACACTCTCTCTATCTCTCTCTCTCACTCACTCACTCACTCACTCACTCACTCACTCACTCACTCACTCACTCACTCACTCACTCACTCACTCACTCACTCACTCACACACACATACATATGGTGTGCTAAAGTGACAGAGATACATAGATGTTCTATTTTATTTTTATCATCCACTAACCCTCTCCCCCCAAACCAGACCAAATGTATTTCTGTGAAAAAATGAAAACCTTCTTCAAAAAATTCCTGATTTTGATTGTGTCTTCCATGTGTTTTCCAGACCTGCACATTAAAGAGGAGCCTGATGGTCCTGTGCTGAAGCGCTGTAGGACAGTCAGCCCCTCTCTCATGGTTCTGCCTAACGTCATGGAGATGATAGCTGCCCTGGGACCCGCCTCATCGCCCTACCACAGCCTGCCACAAGGGGGACGCAACACACCTGAGTACAACAGAGCAGGTACACTAATACTCTACTCATTATAATGTACTGATATTATTACAAGGTTTTATGGTACTTATTATACATATACAGCTCTGGAAAAAAATAAGAGACCACTCCAAATGTTCAGTGTCTCTGGTTTTACTATTTATAGGCATATGTTTGAGTAGAATGAACATTTTGGTTTTACACTATAAACCATTGACAACATTTCTACCAAATTCCCAATAAGAATATTTGCCAGAATATTGCCATTTAAAGCATTTTGAATAAGTAATGTAGAGATGAAGAATTAAGAAAATTCCTTCATTTTCGGAGAATCGGGACATCCTAAATCTTTTTACTACCATACTAAAGAGTAAGGCAAGGCAAGGCAAGGCAAGTTTATTTATATAGCACAATTCAGACACAAGGCCACTCAAAGTGCTTTACAGGGGCAAGATTAGAATACATAAAACACATTAGAAAACATTTAAAAGCGAATAAAAGAAGCAAATAAAAAAAAAATTAAAACTCGATTTAAAAACATTTAAAAGCAAATAAAAGAAGCAAATAAAATGAAAATTGCAGGTTAAAACGGAAACAAAAAAGTCTTCAAGTAGATAGTACGGGGATTGGAACGCAGGGTGATATATATTTTTTCTTTGTGATGTCACAGGGAGCCAGGGATTTTCCAGCCAATCAGGATTCTCAGATTTCCCGAACACTCCGGGGACTCCGGGAACGCTGGGAGAATATTCCTCCTCCGGACCGCCCCCTCCCTCTCTCCCCTACCAGAACGAACAGGTTAGAAATACACTGCTGTCTGTCTGTCTATCTGTCTGTCTGTCTCTGTCTCTGTCTGTCTCTCTGTCTGTCTGTCTGTCTGTCTGTCTCTCTCTACCTCTCTCTGTCTGTCTGTCTGTCTGTCTGTCTGTCTGTCTGTCTGTCTGTCTGTCTGTCTCTCTCCTCTTTCTCTCTCTCTCTGTCTCTCTCTCTCTCTCTTTTACCTAACACATAATATGGACCAGTCTTGTAGCAATATTGTTGTATATTGAGTTTTGTTCTTACATTTGTCTTTAAAATTATACAATTCAATAAACCGTTTAACAGAGTTGATAAAAAAAGAAAAAAAAAGTGCTGCTCTCTCTCTCTCTCTCTCTCTCGGTCTGTCTCTTTCCCTTTCCCACTCTCTCTCTCTCTCTGTCCCTCTCTCTCTCCCTCCCTCTCTCTCCCTCTCCCTCTCCCTCTCCTCTCTCTCTCTCCCTCTCCCTCTCCCTCTCCCTCTCCCTCTCTCTCTCTCTCTCCCTCTCCCTCCCTCTCCCTATCTCCCTCTCTCTCTCCCTCTCTGCCCCCCCCTCTCTCTCTCTCTCTCTGCCCCCCCCCCTCTCTCTCTTATATAACATACAGTATGATCAAACACAATGGAAGCATATGTTCTGGCCTTTCCTTGACCCTAGCCTTAGGCCACAAAGAGATTTGTTCACTTCATTCAGTGTGTTTTGCTTAACGGTTGAGTAGGCAACAATAACTGAGTATATACTGATTAAGCCAGATTCACATACAGGCTGGTAGCTTTTATATAACTCAAATGGAGGCCCTCACTGTCTGAATGTGATGTGTTTAAAACATAAGTTCAACCAGTCGAGGTGATTAATTAAAGTAATTAAAGCTATAGTATGTAACTACTAACTTCTGTTACAACAACACTGTCGGTGCATCTACATGAGATAAAGCCTCCAGTGTTGGCTCATGGATTTTATACCTTCTGCTGTACGTCCAGGTTTTTTTTTCTTAGCAGTAGAATCAACAACGCTACATTACATACGATACATTTCTTGGGCTCTTCTTGGGATTTTTCTTGAGCTCCTGAACCAGTGTGTGTGTGTGTGTGTGTGGGGGGGGGGGGGTCGACACCAGTTTGTAAACGCTGCCATACAGAGAAATACAGAGAGAGTTTTGTGGAGCTGATAATAGGCTTAATCAACTTTGTGTGTCAACTCGTTTGGCGATGGCTTGAATGTAACCAACATTAATTTATATGGAAATGTTACGCACTATAGCTTTAAAGTGCAGTGTGTTCGGTTAAGATGTATTGACTTGACACAATGCAGATTAAAAGAGAGTGATGGAAAGCCAGCTACTGACTGTCTGTTCCGTCTGTCTCGTGAGTTCCTTTGAGAGTCTTTAACTGACCCTGAAGTACACACACACTAGTGAAGGATAATGTTTTGGTTTATAAGCACACACAGGCCTGTCACACACAGCTGCTACTCTGTCTGAGAAAGGTCCAGAGATAAGTGACGGTTGTACTGTCACACACACTCACTTAAAGATGGAGTCAATGATTCTGGAGAACGCTTGTTGTCAAAATCACTTTTTGCCAAAATCAGTGAATATCTCCTCATGATCCGCTACCTGTCTGTACTGTCTGTGTATGTGTGCACTGAAAAAACTCCAGTGTTAATACACAGCCTAGGCTCTGTAAACTGGTATATAGCTGGCAACATGCCCGTTTACAGAGCCTATAGGCTGTGTATTCCCCCCGGATAATTTTTTCAGTGTACTCAAAGTACAGACAGGTAGCGGATTGTGAGGAGATATGATTTTGACAAAAAGTGATTTTGACAACAAGCGTTCTCCAGAATCACTGACTCCACTTTTCATTAAAGATAAACCTTATTGGGGCGCTCCGGTGGCGTAGTGGATAGAGTGTGTACCATATTGGCTACGTCCTTCGTTGCAGTGGCCACGGGTTCAAATCCGACCTGTGGACCTTTACTGCAAGTCATCCCCCCCCCTCTCTCTCTCTCTCTGTCTCCCCATTTCAACTCTGTACTGTTTAATAAAGCTTGAAAATGTTTTTTATTGATGAATTAAACAACTATTTTATCAGAATAATAAAATAAATCTCTCCCTTTCAGACGTCCCACTCTGTGCGTATGGATCACTCTCAACACATCCTCCAGCAGCAGCAGCACGGCTCATCTGTCCACAGTGACGCCGGCAGCCCTCTGCCACAGAGAAACTCCAATACCCACAATCCCCGGCTGCACGGTGAGAATACCCAGAATCCCCGGCTGCATGGTGAAGGCTCCTTCGGTCTGGGAGGCAACGGAGCGCCAGGAGGAGACGCGGCGGATCACGCACTAGATGTGAGTGTTGGTCATGTGTTCGGTTTGATACGTTTATGGAAGTTTTGCTTAAAAGATTTCCATAAAAAACACATTGGCTGTGTTGTAAAAGCCCTACTAGCGTCCTCCCTCCTACATACTCTTCATGTATATACTACATACTAAAAGCCCTACTAACATCCTCCCTCCTACATACTCAACATGTATATACTACATACTGTCTACTTAACCTACTAGCGTCCTCCCTCCTACATACTCTTCATGTATATACTTCTTACTGTCTACTTAACCATTGTTTGTGTATGCGAGGTTCGTCGGACCGTTTACACTGAAGTATACAGAAGCAATAATTTTTTATTTTTAAACTTGCACTGTGGGGGCGGTTGAGTAGGAAAAGTAACTTATCGATCCATACACAAAATCTTCCCGGAAGTAAGTACTCATCCGGGCATTTCTCGCCTACACAAACTCTCATACACAACCACAACATACTCAAATTGAAGTCAAAATGAGTATGATTAGGACGTTAGTATGAGTAGGACGTTAGTAGGGCTTTTAGTATGAGTAGGACGTTAGTAGGGCTTTTAGTATGAGTAGGACGTTAGTAGGGCTTTTAGTATGAGTAGGACGTTAGTAGGGCTTTTAGTATGAGTAGGATGTCAGTAAGGCTTTTAGTATGAGTAGGATGTCAGTAGGGCTTTTAGTATGAGTAGGACGTTAGTAGGGCTTTTAATATGAGTAGGACGTTAGTAGGGCTTTTAATATGAGTAGGATGTCAGTAGGGCTTTTAGTATGAGTAGGACGTTAGTAGGGCTTTTAATATGAGTAGGACGTTAGCAGGTCTTTTAGTATGAGTAGGACGTTAGTAGGGCTTTTAATATGAGTAGGACGTTAGCAGGTCTTTTAGTATGAGTAGGACGTTAGCAGGTCTTTTAGTATGAGTAGGATGTCAGTAGGGCTTTTCCAACACAGCCACTGTTAAAAAAAACTATTTATGATTTTATTTCCTTGTCTTTCCTCTTCCTGTCAGCTGCTTCCTGAGCTGACCAATCCAGACGAGCTCCTGTCGTATCTAGGGCCGCCAGATCTGCCCAACAACAGCAGCGATGACCTGCTCTCTCTGTTTGAGAACAACTGAAGAAATACACATTAAAACACACGTCAACTTCCAGTCCAGCCGTGTGTGTGTGTGAACATCACTGCGATTTGTGTGTGTGTGTGTGTGTGTGTGTGTGCGTGCATTACTGTATTATGTGTGTGTGTGTGTGTGTGTGTGTGTGTGTGTGTTGTACTTTAACATACATCACTTTGTTGCAGTAAAAGGAGAATCTTCACATCTGAACACTGTCTCTATCGTGAGTGTAAAGAATAGAAACCAGATCATACACACACGCACACACACACACACACACACACACACAAATCATTTCGCACTGACTCTTTTTACCTAGAGCACAAATCACTCGCTGAAAGATTCAGAATATACAGAATTTAAATTATAGATTAGTTGAAATGGAGAATGTGTTGACCGTGGTTCCCAAACTCTGTCTATAGCGGAAATGTGTTTTTGTCCCGTTTACCTCGCGATCATCACAACAAAATATAAACTTAATTTTAACTTTCCAGAGCTGTAAAATAATTTATTTTATTATTTTGAAAGTACTGTGCAGTGTTTTGGTCGCCTGGAATTGATCGTGGCCAGACCCTCTTTCGTTCTAGACGTGGGTCTGGATTTTCAGGCTAGTGTTTGGGCATTTCAATGAGACCTTTTCACTAAAGGAACTTTCTTGCGCTGCCCTTTTTTTAGTTCAATTGTATCAAAATGACTTGTTCTTCATCCGACCCAACTGCAGGAAATCACTGAGTATTTGTGGACTAATCGAGCTCCTGTAGCCAGCTACACAATGCATTATGTATGCTTAGTATGTTGTGGTTGTGTATGAGAGTTTGTGTAGGTGAGAAATGCCCGGATGAGTACTTACTTCCGGGAAGATTTTGTGTATGGATCAATAGGTTACTTTTCCTACTCAACCGCCCCACAATGCATTGCGTCTTTTCAAACGACACAGAAGTTTTTTTTTTTTTATTCTTTATTGCTTCTGTATACTTCAGTGTAAACAGGCCGACTAACCTCGCATACACAATGGATGGTTAAGTACACAGTATGTAGTATATACATGTTGAGTATGTAGGAGGGAAGACGTTACTAGGGCTTTTCCAATCCAGCCACAGACTGCGAGGTAAAACGCCCTTAAACTTTCTATTTACTTTCATTAATATTTTCCTTGAAATCTTAGTTTGGGAACCACTGTATAAAAGGTTAAGGCTTGTGATATTCTATTTGTTTTGCTCTTAATGTCATCAAATCCAAAACACACACACACACACACAAACACACACACACACACACACACACACACACACACACACACACACACACACACACACACACACACACACACACACACACACACACACAAATACACACAAATATAGAAACAGCACCAGCCTTCTCCTTTCATAAATAATTATGTAAGATAAGGGTGGTTATAAGTGGTCACATTTTCGTTTGTCTGTATTTATCAGTAAAAAAAAAAAAAAAAAAAATAGCCTTTGAAGGTTGGCCCACATGTAAAATACACATTTTTTAATACACACCTGTTTGGGAGCACGCTGAGGTATATATATATAAATATTTAAAAAAAACTCCCATTTTTCAAACATATTGTACAAGCCTGTGTGTAGTGGCATTTTTTTTGCCATTGGAAAGCTATATATGTAAAAGTATGTTGTTTTTTTAATTTGACTTGTTTGACATATTATATGTATAACCCAATCATGAGACACGAAAGGGGCGGGGCGTATATCATGTATTGTATAATCAGCTGTTTTCATTAGGGGAACGTGTGTGTATCAGATGAATTGTTAAAATCATGGTCGTGTTATTGTTATTGAGTTTTGGATAATGGGTTCATTGTTCGCACTGTTTGTATGTTAGAATATTATTGTTGTTATACAGAAGAGTATAAGGGGCACGGGAGGGTAAAAAAAAATTAAAGGAGAATTTTTTTTTGCACTTCGAAAATTAAGTTTAAATGTCGAGTAATAAG
>OX442365.1:27212771-27295271 GCA_949357725.1 Hyperoplus immaculatus
CTGCGCGTCGGGCTCCTGTTCAGCTTGTCGGTCTTTATTTCTAGCAAGTGACCCGTTCGCTATACTTTATCCCTTACATAAAAACCATCAAAACAGACATTGGGAAGGATTTTTACCTGCTCCGCCATTGTAGGCGCATAGAAATTTACCCATCTGTTGCTCTGGCGTGCACCGGCAGTGAGACCATGAGTGAGACGGGTGTCGGTTTGTAGCGTTCTCTCTTCTGATTGGATACAAATTTACGGATCCTCCAACATGTTTACTTGCCGATTACATGCGGAGCAGCTGACTGAGAGATCGGCTTTATGAAACGCGCACATTATGTAAGTGATCACTGTATGAATAAAGAGCGATTTAACACTTATATTAACATAAATAAACCGCTTACTTCACCTTTAAGTATAGATTTAATAAAGAGATGTGTCTTTAAAGTGTCTATCCATCTGTCCATCTTTTTGCAGAGAACTTCCGTGCATTGTGCACCGGAGAGAAAGGTTTTGGCTACAAAGGTTCCTCGTTCCACCGTGTCATCCCCAAATTCATGTGCCAGGTACAAATAGGCAAGAAATATACGTTCAGCTTAAGACTCCATATCATTAAAGGTGGAGTCCGTGATTCTGGAGAACGCTTGTTGTCAAAATCACTTTTTTGTCAAAATCAGTGAATATCTCCTCATGATCCGCTACCTGTATGTACTGTGTGTGTGTGTGTGTGTGTGTGTGTGTGTGTGTGTGTGTGTGTGTGTGTGTGTGTGTGTGTGTGTGTGTGTGTGTGCGTTGAAAATAAATCCAGTGTAAATACACAGCCTAGGGTCTGTAAACTGGTGCATAAACAAAGGGGGCTCACCTTAGCTAGCGACATACCTGTTACATACAGAGCCTGAGCGTTTTATTAAAACTGGATTTTCAGCGAACAAACAGTACAGACAGGTAGCAGATCATGAGGAGATATTCACAGATTTGGATTCTCCAGAATCACTGACTCCACCTTTAAGTACTGTTGCCACTCACTAAACTTTGTGTGTGTGTGTGTGTGTGTGTGTGTGTGTGTGCGTGCGTGCGTGCGTGCGTGCGTGCGTGTGTGTGTGTGTTTAGGCCGGAGATTTCACCAACCACAACGGGACTGGAGGTAAATCCATCTTCGGGGAGAAGTTTGCGGATGAGAACTTCCAGTTGAAGCACACGGGAATGGGAACGCTCTCTATGGCTAACGCTGGACCCAACACCAACGGATCACAGTTCTTCATATGCACGGCTAATACTGACTGGTGAGATACTATCCGTCTGTCTGTCTGTCTGTCGGTCGGTCGGTCGGTCGGTCGGTCTGTCTGTCTGTCTGTCTGTCTGTCTGTCTGTCTGTCTGTCTGTCTGTCTGTCTGTCTGTCTGTCTGTCTGTCTGTCTGTCTGTCTGTCTATCTATCTATCTATCTATCTATCTATCTATCTATCTATCTATCTATCTATCTATCTATCTATCCATATCTATCTATCTATGTATCTATGTATCTATCTATCTATTTATCTATCTATCTATCTATCTATCTATCTATCTATCTATCTATCTATCTATCTATCTATCTATCTATCTATCTATCTATCTATCTATCTATCTATCTATCTATCTATCTATCTATCTATCTATCTATCTATCTATCTATTTATCTATCTATCTATCTATATCTATCTATCTATGTATCTATGTATCTATGTATCTATCTATCTATCTATCTATCTATCTATCTATCTATCTATCTATCTATTTATCTGTCTGTCTGTCTGTCTGTCTGTCTGTCTGTCTGTCTGTCTGTCTGTCTGTCTGTCTATCTATCTATCTATCTATCTATCTATCTATCTATCTATCCGTCCGTCCGTCTGTCTGTCTGTCTGTCTATGGTGAGCTCCACTTTCACATATGCATTCAGCGTTATTATTCATAATAATAAGGTATATTTGTTTAGCACTTTTAATTCAACAAATGCATCTAAAAGTGGTTTACAATGTAGAAATATGCACATTTTGAAAAAGTGAGTGTGCATTTCATGAATGTGCATTTCTTTAAAACCGAAAACAGGGGGCGCCCTTAGCTCAGTTGGTAGGGCGTCCCCCCCATGGGCCTCGGCCAGCAGCGGACCCGGGTTCCATTCCAGCCTGCGGTCGTCCTCTGCATGTCACTCCCCTCTCTGCCCCATTTCAACTCCGTCTCTACACTATCAATAAAGCATCAAAAATGCCAAAAAAATATCTTAAAAAAAAAGAAAAACGAAAACAGAACAGATTTTGGATACAGCTTTTTTTCCTTTTATCAATAAAATAATACCATGTGCACCCTCTTAAAATTGCATTTTCAGTTTGTTTTCAAGAAGAGAATTTATCAAAATTGACCAGTGCTTGAAAATACAATATTTTTGCCTGCAGTGTCTCAAGTTCAGATATTCCGTCACACACACACACACACACACACACACACACACACACACACACACACACACTAATTCCCTCTTTTCTCTTTAAAAGGCTCAACGGGAAACACGTGGTATTTGGGAACGTTGTCGAGGGAACCGACGTTGTCAAGGCGATAGAAAAGTACGGGACAAAAAGCGGCGCTCCCAAAGCCAAGGTCGTGATCGCCGACTGTGGTGAATTAAAATAGTTCAACAACAACAAAAATATATCCAGTGTTAACACACAGCCTAGGCTCTGTAAACGGACATGTTGCAAGCTATGGTATGGTGGGCCCCGCTTTGTTTACATACCCTTTGGTAACATACCAGTTTACAGAGCCTAGGCTGTGTATTAACCCCAGATAAAAAAAAACTCCTTCAATTGTATTTACCTGTCCGATGTATCCTCTATCAACTACGTCCCAGTTAAAGGTGCACTGTGTAACTTTGTGTGTGTCAGGGAAGTGAAACATTTTCTAAGGTATGTTCTCATAACCAAATAAAACAAACTTTCCTCACAGGAAAATGTGATCCCTGGAACACTGTTTGAAGTTAGAAAGCTTCCTGAAAAGTTACTGTTTCACTGTTTGTGTTGTTTAAAGCAGCAGAAAATGAACAAATAGTGAAAAACTCCCTTACTTCAGGCTGTGGTTACCTGTCAGACGCATTCCAGTTGATATTTAAGACTGTGTACAGGTGAAACTCGAAAAATTTGAATATCGTGCAAAAGTTCATTTATTTCAGTAATTCAACTCAAAAGGTGAAACTAAAATATCATATAGACTCATTACATGCAAAGTGAGATATTTCAAGCCTTCATTTGTTATGATTGTATTTATTATGGCTTATAGTTTATAAAAACCCTACTTTCAAAATCTCTGAAAATTTTAATATTACATAAAAATCAATAAAAAAAGGGATTTTAAATACAGAAATGTCGGCCCTCTATAAAGTATAATGTACTCAGTACTTGGTTTGGGCCCCTTTTGCGTGAATTCTTGCCTCAATTCCACTTCATTTTCCATGATATTCTAATAATATGAGTATCACCTGTATATCCATAACTACTGTAGAAAAACACCCAATTTCACCCACATTCCCCTTTCAATAAGTTTGTCTACTGTGTTGTTATTTTGTGTCATATTTTGTATCATCTGTTCCTTAAGAGATCACATTTGTTTATAAAATCTATATGAAATGATGTCGGTGGTGTAAATAAAACTACTTGAAAGCTTGCTTTGTGCATATCGTCCACTCAATGTTTGTATCGCCGCAGTTGCCGCATTTTGCCACTAGAGGTCGTCATAGGCATTAACTTAACTCGGATATTCACTCACAAAGAAATTCGACTCAGTGCACTGTTTTGTGAGTTTATTCTCTATATTGTACTTTGTATTTAATTAAAAAAATGTACTTTTCTTTTGAAGTGCATAATAAAAATTAAAAAAAAATATTCTGCATAATACAATTTCTGTAATTCACAGACTGTCCACTAGATGTCCCTAGATTTGTTTTATCTTTTATTTCGGAGTCACCAAACTCCCACTTCCTGACACACCCTCCTTCACTGCACTAACCCTCCTCCCGCTCATCTAACACACACACACACACACACACACACACACACACACACACACACACACACACACACACACACACACACACACACACACACACACACACACACACACACACACACACACACACACACACACATGGGACTAACCCTCCCGCTCATCTGTAATTCTCCACTCGCTCTGCAGTGTTCAGTGCCAGATAGTCACTGGGCCATATATACCTGATACTTGAACCTTATATCCTGAAACCTTAAACCTTAACCTTGTCCCTGTGTCTGTACCTCTGTACCTGCCTTCTGCTGCTCTGTTTAAACCAGTTAACTCCATCCTTAATGTGCTTTTAAAATGAATGTAAAAGTTATTAAACATCCATACAAATATAATCGAAGAATAATCAGGGATCTAAGTCTCTTGTATTTCAAGTTATAGTATAGTCCTTGCTGCCCAATTTATAAGTATATTTTATTTTTTTATTGGGCTTAGGCTATAATGGTTCATAAATTATGCAAGACATTCCTAAAACTGAGTTTTGTTCATTTGAATTGATAATAAAGGTTAAAAAGAAGAAAAAAAATCAAAAAAACGTTCATTCCTGTTATCAGTATGAGTCACTACCACCTCTGTTTGGACTTGCTGCTCAATGCCCTGGAGCTTGAAAAAAAAGAAAATCATCATCTACATCACTGCCGCAGCTGTCTGCATGTCGGGCCTTTCCCTTCACATCAAACCTAGCTTAATTTATATATAGGAGCAAAACCAAATAAAACAAAATGTTTTAGAAAACGAAGAATCTATCTATCTATCTATCTATATGTCTATCTATCTATCTATCTATCTATCTATCTGTCTATCTGTCTGTCTATCTGTCTGTCTGTCTGTCTATCCATCCAATCTAATGTTCAGTCCTTCTCCACCTATAGGCCTATTAGATGCTGTGCTCTACTTCTGCAGGGAAAATATTTCTGCAGAATCATTTATATTTATTGAATTTAACTGATAACATTCTCTACTCAGTTTTTTTTCTTTTTGCAGATATGTCTATTGGCTCTTTAAAGGACAATTAGCACGTGCATTGGTATGAAAGCCCTCTTTGGAAAGACACAGAGTCATGGTGACGTATTGTCCAGATCAAACAAAGCACAAATATTAGGAAATGTTTACAAAGGAGGTGGGAAAAAAACTGCAAAACCTCTGTATTTTGAACCCAGGCATTTTTCGGTGATAGAGCATTTTTAATCTGTGACATTGGTAGCTTCTTTTTACTTAAATACACGATCTAAGTCCCCCTACACACTGCAGTAACAAGGTAAATATATTTAGGCCTATTTCCCTGCTTCCAAAAACCTATTACATTTTTGTTAGTGCCTGATTTCCTGAACGGAAACCAGTGTGCGTTGATGAGTCACTGCCCTGCCCTGCCCCAATGGAAACAGCCAACCAATCAACGACCAGCTTTTCGCATTAAACCCCGCCCACCTCTTCTCCTATTGGTCCATTCTGGCGCCTTTAAGAAGAAACTTTTCTGTGATTAGTTCTTTTGCAACCTTTACCTTCTCTGTTGCCCAGGCTAGATACTGTGTAGCCTTAGCCCTATTTCATTTTACTGATTCATTCAGTGAAAATCCATTTAATCTTAAACATGGCGAAACCCCGAGTGTATTTTGATATCACCATGGATGGCGCGGCTTCTGGCAGAATTGTAATGGAGGTAAGATAGGCTACATATCTCATTCTTTTCTACTACGTTCATTTTTTTTAAATTATGGTTTTAAAATGGGTTGCACAAACGTATTTTTTAAATCCCGCGTGTGTGTGTTTTTCAGCTCCGCGCGGATGTGGTGCCAAAGACCGCAGGTAGGTTGTGAATGGCTTTTAACAATAGGCTAAGGAAATAGCTTTTGTGATTTCCAGGATTTAGCCATCGACCGACCGACCGACCCTCGGGTCCAGGCTTGTTTCAACACCCAAAATGGATTCAGTTTTGGTTGTGAAAATGCAAAGTGCGCATGTGCGAATATGGGTGGAGGAGGAGGCCCCTTGATCATAAAAAACCTTAATAGCCAGTATCAAAGCCAAATGTGTGGCACAAGGGAATGTTTGCCACCGCTGTGATCAGGCTAGAATGATATATATATATATATATATATATATATATATATATATATATATATATATATATATATATATATATATATATATATATATATATATATATATATATATATATATATATATATATATATATATATATATATATATATATATATATATATATATATATATATATATATATATATATATTTATTTATTTATTTATTTATTTATTTATTTAGGCCTATGGGGGAAGATACATCGTTTTGTTTCAAATGCCCCTGGTATCGAGATCAAAATTGGATAATTCTTTAAATTGTCCGTGTTTACAACCGTTAAGTAGTAAAGTGCAAAAGTATCAGTAAAAGATGCACATTTATATTTAGCCTAATTTTTAACAGCCGACACTAAAAATGTAAGAGTAAAAAAGTAATTCAAACAAATGTAAAAGTAAAAATGCAAGAATATTATTAGTTACATGATATGAAGTAAGTCAGACATTAGTTGTTGTCTGAACTGGCGCACATGTTCCTTTTGTGCAAACGGTAGTTGTTAAAAGTGTCTCAAATAGATATTGTGCTATTTCTGCACTTAAATCTGTCTCAAACTATCAGCAGCTGAGGGCTACATCCAGCTCATGAAACCATTCCAAAATAGGCTGTCATGTTTTCAAGAACTACTCTTAAATTCCTTCTACAAATAAATAAATGTCGATAGTTAGCCTGCTATCGATGTGTGACTGGTAACGTGTAAATAGGAACAGGTCTCCCTTGCAAAAGAGTCTTCGTTCTCAATGGGATTTATCTGTTTAAATAAAGGTAAAAAAAAATGTAAAAAAATACTGCACTTTATTTCAGCCAGTGCAACTCCCCAAAATACTCTAAACGAAACACAATAAGACTTAAAGGTGCAGTGTGTAATATGACATCATCAAGAAAGTTCTAGAATGCAACAATCCCAGGGTAACCCCAACCCTTTCGAATAATAACAGAAGCTACAGAGGCCTTCAAGGACAAGAACAATTCTAAATTTTAAACAATGCACCTGATGACATTCCAACTATGACACTTTCAAGATGGCGGCACTAGGCCTTGGTCCAAAACATGCAGAAATATGGACATATATGAGACCCTTTCTAAGGGAAAAAAAAATAATAAAAATTTTTTTTCTCGGCTATTATGCACTAAATTAAATGTACTTATGGATATTAATTACTTTCTAAAAAATCTGCTAGGAAATAAAACCCAAAATTCTACACACTGCAGCTTTAAAATGACCAGAAATAGATAGAATAGAATATACATAAAATGTAACAAATTTACAATAGCCACTGAAACGCTCAAAACATTTGCAAACAGTAAATCATCGGTTTTAAATATACTCAATTTGGCTGCTAAGAAACACTAAACGACCATTAAAAAGACGCGAAAGAAAAACCTTTTAAATAGACTCAGAACAGCCACAATTAGACACCAAATAACATTGTTAGAAGGTTGGGCGGGAGGTCTTTTACATGTCTGTGCCCTAAGGCGTATTGTCTCATTGTCTGCAGCATTTATCCTCTTATGTATGCAAAGCTGGATAACAGATACAGATAGGCAAGGCTAGTTTATCGCTATAACACAATTCAGACACAAGGCCATTCAAAGTGCTTTACAGGGGCATAAAATAAATCAAGGTTAGACATTAAAAATTGCATTTAAGTATTGATACAAAATAAATATATAGTGATCTAGTGACCTTTGTCCTAGAGCAATGCACACTGCTAATCACTGTTGATTATGAAGTTTGGTTTATTATTAATTGACTGTCTTTTCGTTTTTGCAGAGAACTTCCGTGCATTGTGCACCGGAGAGAAAGGCTTCGGCTACAAGGGTTCCTCCTTCCACCGTGTCATCCCTGACTTCATGTGCCAGGTACGGCGGCTGCAAATACATTTTTAAAGGAACAATTCAACATATATTTTTTTTTAAACCCCCTCACTCTCCTGCTCAAACGGCGACAGAAACTGTTTTTTTTTTTTTTTTTTTTTTTAAAAGAGGACCTATTATACTACTTTTCTGGTCTTCATTTCTTGTTTTACACTGCTATAGAGCAACCTGACACGAATCACATCACAAAAAACTATGTAGATTTTTGGGAAGCTCTCTCTTATTTTGGCGATCCAGCATGCTCTGTATAAATACTTCATTTGGGGATTTTTTTTTTTTTGTTTTTTTAAGAACACATGCAAAAGACAAGATAAAATAAATGACCAACAATGGCGTACTCGACTTAACAGGTCTATAAGGACATTGTTTAAACTAAGGATAAATGTTAAGCAGAAAATAGAAAATCAAATGTTTTCATGATGGTCACTTCAGCGCTGCTAGATAGTCCAGGAAAGGCTGACGTATGTTTAAGTGTTCTGCTTTCCCTGAAATCTCATAATGGATTACTAGAGAACTCCATGAGCCACATATCGAAGCAGGGGTCTATCTCTATATTCCAAACCCTAAGAATATATATATTTTTTTTAAGGTTAAGCGATAACCATCCCATACTGGATAGACGGAGCCTTCATACGACCTAAAGTGGGTCGTTCTTTGCATGTCATTCCCCTCTCTGCCCTAGCCTGGCTCCGCCCGCCCGCCTACTTCCGGCCAAATTTTATTTTCCCTTCAGTAGTCAGTCTGGGTGTACAGCCCATTTCCCAGTTTTGCTGGAGATTCGACAGCCGGTCCAATCAGAGAACAGAGCGAGTGGCTGAGAACGATGACGTCGAAGTCGCGCTCCAGTTTCAGTTGCCAGAAGCCGGCTCATGACACATGTGACGACCAAACGTGATGCGATTGGTTGGCTAATCCAGAGTGGCACTGGGCAGATCCAATAGTTTTAAACTTTAACAGACACCCGCCTCCATGAGTGAACGTTTGCCAATTACAGCACTGCCAGACCTTCTGTACAAATGAAATGAAGTACGATGGTCTGGTAGCACCAGGCTATCTCTGCCCCATTTCAACCCTGTCTCTACACACTATCTTCATAAGATTTAAAAAAGCATACAAATGCCACACACAAAAATAAGACAAATCCACGCACAGTTACAGGAGCGCTTTCTTTTGTGTTTTCTTGAGTCGGAGAGAGAGAAAAAAAACAAATCAAATTGAACTATTCCTTCTAACATATTATACAAACATTTTCTGAGCCAACCGTTTGTGTTTTCAGGGCGGAGACTTCACCAAGGGCAACGGCACCGGAGGTAAATCCATCTACGGAGAGAAGTTTGCAGATGAGAACTTCCAGCTGAAGCACACCGGACCAGGAATCCTGTCCATGGCGAACGCTGGACCCAACACCAACGGATCCCAGTTCTTCCTCTGCACCCAAAGAACCGCATGGTAAAAGTTGTTTTCTTACGGCCTTACCCCTGAAACACACACACATCCTGCGCCAACCTCTGGAGCGCGTTGCCGTCCGTTACTGCTGACTCTCTCTCGCTTTTTTCGGACACACATGGAACGTCTCAGCAGCTGTAGTGTGATTACACTTTCGGTGAAAAAAAAAAAAAGAAAAAAAAAAAGTCAGGCGCAGACGTAGAGTAGAGGTAGGATGTGTGTTTCAGGGGTTGGAATACGCCTTTTATATCTAATGTAAGCTGTGACATAAGGTTCAGTTTGTAGAATTCATTGGTGTTTTTCAAATTAGACTGGATAGAAATGGAATGTAATATTCGCAAGTGTTTAAATGAATGTAGAATAGCTTGAAAAAAAATGACCTTTTTAGAACGAGCCTTTTATATCTACATAGGAGCGGGGCGCTGAGGCCGCCATGTTGCACCGCCATGTTTCTACAGTAGCACAGAACGGACAAACTTAATGGCCTTACATGTTTTTATATATAGTGGGCGTCCTGGGGAAATGCACCTGTTGGAAGACCAAGAAGAAGTGCTATAGAATAAATAACTAAATACATCTTCACCTCATCACTTGATATTGTGGAAAGACTTGAGGCAGTGGTGGATGATGCCATCTTTAGTAACTATAGCTTCTTGTCCTTGAAGGCCACCGTAGCTTCTGTAAATTCTCCCCAAAGAGGGATCGTTGGAATCCAAGCTGCGTTCCAAATCGCATACTTTATTTTTATTATACGACATACTGAAGCTGACCATGATAATAATCTAGTAAGCATGCAGTATTCTACAATTGGGACATATTTTTACTTATTCAAATAAAGCTTTAAAGGTGCTACGAGGAACTTGTAAATATTTCTGAAACAGTCTGTTTTTTCCTCTGATGATCATAAATTACATGTAATGGCAAACGAGACCATCAGGGCAAAATATCCTATTTTTTTAATATAGTTTCTTAATGCCTTTGTCATGGGGGGTACGCTCACCCAGGAACAACAGCTGGCGTAGTAAAACACAACTACTTTTGTCCAAATAGGGTGCAAGAATGAACAAACTGAAAAGTTCCTCGGAGCCCTTATTTAAATAAAACAAACTAATACATATTCTTTTTTTTTTTTTTTTTTTTTTTTTTTTTCCCCAGGCTTGACGGAAAGCACGTTGTTTTCGGGCAAGTTGTCGAGGGTATCGACGTGGTGAAAGCCATGGAGGGCCAGGGAACAAAGCCCCAGGGCAAGACCACGATGAAGATTGTCATCGCAGACTGTGGACAGCTGTAAATCTCCCTCTCTCCGTCTGATTTCCACTATATCATAACACAACACATTCCCTGTTAGTCGTTAAAGAATGGTGCATTGTCTAAGGTCTCTAAGCACCTGTAGAAATAACCCCCAAATTGAACCTTCTTTTTCCACCTTAAAAAAAACTGAAACAATTATGTCTACTGCCTTGATATTCATTTAGTCTTTTGTACCTCTAATATTTTCTTTAATTAAGGACCACACAATCTGAATAAACTTGAAAAAAATTACTTTGTGTATGGCGTCGCATTTATGAATAATTGGTTTTCATATGTGTCAAGTTTGGTCTTTATAGGATGTATCGTTTGGGATTTATGTGCATTTTTGTAACGGATACCCTAGCTAATGTGCACAAATTCAACACACTTTATGGATACCGATGGTTTTTCTCTTGCACATTTGAAGATGTTTAAGTTTGTTACATTATACATTACTTTATTTAATTTTTGTAACTATTTAATTTGGGCATTTTCAAGCTTTATTAGACGGTACAGAGTCCAAATGGGGAGAGAGAGAGGGGGGGGGAATGACCTGCAGTAAAGGTCCACAAATTCTGGTGCCAATATGGTACTTGCTCTATCCACTACGCCACCAGAGTGCCCATTCTTCTCTTCTTTTTTTTTTTAACACGACTAAATTGCTTGAATTTGATAAATGCTAGTGGAATCAACACAAGTTATAGTCAAGTGCTCTGACGATAAGGTTTAAATAGCCTAGTTGTATTTTTAAACTGCAGTTAACATATTTACCCACTAGAGGACATTGTAGAGTAGACTTAAAGAAGGCTGTGTATGTTTGTCTAGCCTTATACAGCAAGTATTACGATGTATTCCTTCACAAAAGAGTAATACACCCCTGAAAATAGGCGATCCACTTTGAGTAAAAGTTCTTAATAAAGTAGTCGACTTAAGGAAATTGTTTACGTTTATCAGCTAAATGTAAAGTAGCAAAGTTGTTTAGCTAGATTTAATTTGACATGAAGATAATAACATTGGACGAATCCGATGCATTGTTTAAATGTTTTAGCACACATGCTCAACATGCCTAGACTCTGTAAACTGGACTAAATTGTATTTTCCATGGACAATCTCGAATCAAAACTCCATTTAGTCTAGGACTAGGCTTAATCGATGTTTGTGAAACTCCCTAAAATGTATAAGGCGTTGACCACCTTAGTTTTTTTTAGTTTTTGATTTCCTGTCGGTCGGAAAACCAGTATGTTGAGTCACCGCTCCTCCCCATGGAAACATCTCTCACCAACCAACCAACCGCTGCCCACATTAAACCCCGCCTACTAACGCCATTCTCCACTGCTATTGGTCAATTCTGGCGGCATACAAAAAAATGCTCTTTTGTGATTGGTTATCGGCGGCTCTTTACCTCACCAGTGCCACAGTCCCTGACTTAAATGCAGAGCGGAAAGGGTTGATACATTGTCGTGTGTATGCGACATTGGTGTGTGTGACTTTTTCTTCCATCTGAACAATAGGCTCACGGACTTGCAAACATGGCGAAACCAAGAGTGTTCTTTGATATCACTATCGGTGGTAAACCGGCCGGTAGAATTACAATGGAGGTAAGATAGCCTATATAACTCACTGTATTTAGGCCTAGGCTACTTAGCATTTCTCACGAGTTCATTTAAACTATTTTACAATTTATTAAGATTAAGAATTGTCTGCAAAACTGTCTTTTTTACATTCATATTTATAATGTAATTTTTGTTCGCAGCTCCGGGCGGATGTGGTCCCAAAGACTGCAGGTACGTGAAAGCATTGACCATAAAGGGAAAAGCTTTGTGAGTTGGTTGGAGGCATGCAGCAGCATTTTAGCTACATAGTTGCTAATCGGTGGCTTGTTTAACTCCCAAAATGGACTCACGTTGGATTGTGGTGACACTGCGCATGCGCCAATATGGGTGGTGTCTTTATGAGTGATGATAGGAATGGAAGGCACTGATCACAACTTGGAATAGCAATCTCGCAGATCATACTTTTCAATATTTTTTGAATTAACGTAAACACTATCCTTGTGTTCCAATCCACATGCTTTCCTACTATTTAGTATGCCAGAAAAAGATTTAGGATGTCCCAATACATGCAGGTCAATTGTAGTATGCTGAGAAGAATACATAAATGACCCACTAACTCCAATAGCATTTTGGTGTATTCGTCTTTATTCTTGATATTTCTTGACATAATGAAAATAAAACTTCCTTATCTGATGTTTTTTTCTCTCCTGTGGCCCTAAAACTCTTCTGTACTTGAGTATGTAGTGTAGAAAAAAGTAAAAGTATGTGATTTGGAACGCAGGGGATTTTTCATCAATTCAATACACTTAGAGTAAACAAAACGTGGCCCTACCTACTACATCTGATTCGGATGTGTGTCTCCTTGCATAATAAATATTTTGAACTGTCCGATGTAGATCAAAATTTCAATCAAAGTATTGATACAAAATAAATATATTGTGATCTATTGACCTCTGCCCTAAAGGTATTGCGCAATATTTTTACCTTTTCATAAAATAACTAAATGTAGAATAAATTGATGAGTGTGAGATGAGTTGGAAGCGTGTGCGTGTGTGTGTGTGTGTACATACACTCGTTAAACACCACACCCTTTGGTCATACTCACTATCGGCATTTTAGTTTATTCACAAGATGAGATAAAACTCATCTCTGTAATAATATAATGCAACATAAGCAATATAATAACTGTTGATATGAAGGTTGGTTTATGTTCATAATTAATTGACTGTCTTTTTATTTTGCAGAGAACTTCCGTGCTCTGTGCACCGGAGAGAAAGGCTTCGGTTACAAGGGTTCCACGTTCCACCGTGTCATCCCTGATTTCATGTGCCAGGTACGGTGGCTGCAAAGGGACAATTTTAAAGGTGTAGTCAGTGATTCTGGAGAACGCTTTTTGTCAAAATCACTTTTGGTCAAAGTCTGTGAATATCTCCTCATGATCCGCCACCTGTCTGTACTGTGTGTGTGCCCCAGATGAAAAAAAAATCCAGTGTTAACACACAGCCTAGGCTCTGTAAACTGGTATGTAAACAAAGAGGTCAACTAGCAACATGCCCGTTTACAAAGCCGAGGCTGTGTATAAAAACTGGATTTTTTTTTTTTTTTTTTTTGCCACACACAGTACAGACAGGTAGCGGATCATGAGGATATATTCACTCCAGAATTGCTGACTCCACCTTTTTTTAATATCTAACCTTCCCTAATATATCTTTAAGTGCTCTGTCCAAATTAGGTAACTTGATGAGGCTTGACATTAAAGATAACATGCTGAATACATATAGATTTGAGCTAATGCATTTTTAATGTCTCTGTCCACATTCACTGAGTCACTGTGTGTTTTCAGGGCGGAGACTTCACCAACCACGACGGAACCGGAGGTAAATCCATCTACGGGGACGAGTTTAAAGATGAGAACTTTAAGCTGAAGCACACCGGAGCAGGAATCCTCTCCATGGCCAACGCTGGACCCAACACCAACGGATCCCAGTTCTTCCTCTGCACCGTCAAAACTACATGGTTAGTATCCTACACTTTGACACTTTGTGGGCGTCTGTGGTGATGTGTGTAGAGTTGGTCGTCCGCTGGGTTGCAGGGTCGGTGGTTCGATTCCCCGCCACATGTCCAAGTGTCCCTGAGCAAAAAGACACTGAACCCTAAACTGCTCCTGATAGTTTGCTTGCACCCTGCATGGTAGCTGCTGCTGCTATCGGTGTATGAATGGGTGAATATTTTTTTTAATGTACACATTCATTTTAATATGCCTGTGTACCATGTAAAGCACTTTGTAATCGATAGTTAAGTAGACAGTATGGAGTATGTACATGTTGAGTATGTAGGAGGGAGGACGTTAGTAGGGCTTTTACAACACAGCCTATTCTAGCCGTTAATTGTGCATATTCGTCTTGCATACTAATAATCACTACTTTTCCTTCCTCCAGGCTTGACGGTAAGCACGTTGTCTTTGGGCAGGTTGTTGAGGGTATGGACATCGTCAAGGCGATAGAGAAGCTGGACACAACACAAGATGACGCGCCCAAATCCAAGGTGGTTGTCGCAGACTGCGGAGAACTGAAATAGTTTAACGAGGAAAAAAATCTCCTTCCATTCCATTCAGCCTTTTTCTCCCGTCAGAATCATTCTTTAAATCCACATTCCAGGTCAGATTTCAGACGGTTAATAACTGTAGCACCTTTAGAAAGAAAATGCCCTCTCTAAACTCTCCTCTGAACAAGTTTGTCTTTTGCTTTGATATACATTGTATATTTTTTACCTCTTTCATCTGTTCTTTAAGGACCACAAACACAATCTGAATAAAAAGAAGATTGTCTAAATGAGACAAGTTGGAAACTACACCTGTGTTTTTCTGATTCAATATTTGTGTTTTTAGTTTTTCCTGTTCGTTATATTAGATAAGATAACTTTATTGGTTCAAAGAAAGCCTATTTTATGGTTTACGTCATCTACAATCACACAAACATCACAAATGTGACAGAAAAAAATCCCAGTTTTGAAGCAGTTCCATATTGCGTCTAAATGTCAAGACTTGTGCACAATTACTTTCTATAAAAAATATTTGGAGAAAAAAAAACAGATTAATAAAAGGACAGAGGTCAATGGTAAGTTAATACGGTATAAAAAGCATCAATAAAATGGTTAATGAATAGCAATAAGCTTGATAAGGATTTGTACCTATTCAGAACATGTAGAGGTTGACTTACTTTTACTTTATGTTTATAATACTTTTTATTTATCATTATATATCACTTTTCAAATACACTTTACATAAAATGGTAAACAAGCATATACAAACAATTGAAGTGTAGTAGGCCTGTTATTAAAGTTTTAAGGCTAATCTGAATATGTGCCTATTGTGTGCACCAGCAGACCAAGGCATTTACAGCTTGGGGGGAAAAAATGAAGAGACCAGTCTGGATTTTTCTTAAATCTTCATCACTACATTGCTTAATGGAAATGCTCTAAATGACAATATTCTATTGTGAATTAGGTAGAAATGTTGTCAGTAGTTTGTAGAATAAACCCAAATGTTCATTCTAATCAAACATATGTCCTAAAAATGGTAAAAGGAGAGACACTGAGCATTTGGAGTGGTCTCTTAATTTTTTCCACAGCGATATTTGTAGATAACTTACTTATTCAAACTACTGATATGTTTGAAAGCTCATAAACGGCTATCGAGTTTTAGGAGAACGGCTTTAGGAGATTTTTTTTAAAGAATAGTCCTTCAGGCTTAAATCATAAAATGAAAAAGATTTAGAATACAAGATTTCAAACTCATGTATGAAACAGTTATAAGTATCTCAAGAATGCGTTCAATGCACCTAAATGCACCTCCCATTTAAAACAAAACATACAGTACAACAGCTGTGAGAGACCATTTTATTTAAATTTTGACCAAGTACAAAACAGTTGCAACAGTTTTATTCACAATAAAAAACATTGAAAAACATTGAAATAAAAGTCTAAAAAAAACATATTTAAGGCATCAACATCTCCTGGAAGAGAGTGATACAAAAATAAATCCAAAATAATTGAAATTTTACTAGAGAAAGAGAAGAAAAAATAGATATTACAAAAAATATAAATAGGAATTGAAAACCAACGACCCATCACGGTACTATATAACCACATATACAAAATCACACACAGATTAAAAACAGCAAAAGTAAAGATCATAAAATGTGGAGGGATGCTAGTCAACAATAATAATTAATTGAGGAAAACTCATTATAAAGGCAAATTCTGCTTTACGAGTATATTGTTGAAGTTATAGCAAAATAGTTTATTTTTTTCCGGACCCAAAATGTGCCAAGAAAAGTGATTTTACGAGTTGATTTTGGATTTTTTCGGGGAGTAACTTCATACCTCCGTAGTATTATACAAACTGTGCCAATCTTGAAAACATACATATTTTTTTTTTGTGATAGGGATCTGATGTGGCCATTGGATTGTTCAATTGGTCCCCAAGTATCCAGCTATGATTCAAATTAATTTGACAAACAATGTTAACAAATATTGTCCCTAAAACGTTTTATGATAGTGATCGTGTCCAGATTGCTTTAACTTGGCTTTACAGGTCTATCATACAAAACACTATCATGAAGGAACAGTTTGATAATTTTAGGAAGTATTTAATTTTCTTCTTACGTAGTACTGATATTGATCTTTTCATCTAATTACAATAATAATATTTCCTCAAAAGAATATCAAACTATTCCAATAAATTCCCACAGACTGTACAAGACAACTTGTAAGCTTTATATTTACATTTTCTACCAAATGTTTTGCTCACCTCAAACATACAGTAGGTGGCGTCAAAACAGCAAAAAACGGAACAACCAAAAGTCACAAAAAAACTGAAAGCACACACACACACACACACACACACACACACACACACACACACACACACACACACACACACACACACACACACACACACACGGAGGAGGAGGAGGAGGAGGAGGAGGAGGGTATTTTTAAAGCTGGTAAAAAAATTCAGCAATGGATCTTACGTTGTTTTTCCTAAGCGTAAGAACACAATCCTCAAGTTTACACCATGTTAAAAAATGTGGACTTTGAAAAGAATTGAGCACAGCATTGATACATACTGTGTCCAGGCAGTTTGTAGCGTTTTGCATTAGTGGCAATGTCTCCCTAATGTATGCCAATTCTAAATGCTTAATTATTATAAAATATTGAAATAATCACTTCACTTATTTAACAGTATTTGTAAAAGTTGAAGTGATAGGCTTTTACCAGAATGGAAATTTGTCTAAAAATCCTTACTGAAGTAAAATGCTGAGTCCAAATGAATATGTTGGAAAAAAACAAAAATTCAAGATCAAAAGTGTGATAATTGGAAACACATTGGTATAACATACATTGAAACTCATTCAACAATGAAAACAGAAGTCACATGATACTGAATACTGTGTGTTGGTGTTTTGACTAACTATAATACAGTGAAATACTATTTTAAACGAGCTACATAACTGTGCTAGTTTAGACCCGGCTATAAGACTAGTGCAAGAGTTCTTCAGAGCACTTAATAACACTTGCTGATTTAAAAGGAAGAAGAATTTGAGTCAAGGAAAGACCTGCAAAGACTTAAAGGAATACTTCACCCATACGGGGCCGGCGTTCTATCGTTATAAAATCGCTATTATAATATAATGAATGAGGTGTTTCTTCCCTCAGTCTTCCCTTGGCCCAGCTGTCCTTTTAATCTTAACCCTACATTTTCCCATGTGTGATGTCACGCATGGTAAAATGTAGGGTTAGACAGTGAGACCATAAAACACTCTTTCTGCCTTTTCTCAGGCTAGGATGAACCGATGTCTAAAATGTTTTGCACATTTATACTATAAGATCTCAGAGTTCAATACGCCTTCATATTCCCACCAGTGAAGTGACATTCTGCCGCATTTTTTGGTTGTAAAAACAAGTGACAAAAATCGACCAATAACTCCTTCCAGTGTACTCTATATGGACTCATTTTAAGACGTTTGTGGAATAATTTTCCCTCTGTATTTCTCTCAGACTCATCGTTACAGATTCCTGTGGTGTATTTGCGACCGATTCTATTGAAATCTGACCAAAGAACCCTTTTAATTTTTTGTTCTTGCATTTGCATTAACACATTCAGTTCAGTTCACATGGAATGTTCTGAAGATTGATTTAGAAAGCAAAACATAATTGACCTAACGCTTGTTCAGAAAGAGATACAAGTATCTTCTGGGGCGCTCCGGTGGCGTAGTGGATAGAGCGTGTACCATATTGGCTCAGGCCTCGTTGCAGTGGTCGCGGGTTCAAATCCGACCAGTGGACCTTTACTGCAAGTCATCCCCCATCCCTCTCTCTCTCTCTCTCTCTCTCTCTCTCTCTCTCTCTCTCTCTCTCTCTCTCTCTGTCTCCCAATTTCAACTACTGTCTAATAATAATAAAGCTTGAAAATGCCCCAAAAATTAATCTTAAAAAAAAACCCTATCTTTTAAAGTAGTGGTTCCCAAACATTTGGGCTTGTTTGGCCTTCCAAGCCAATTTACTGACTGATATGACTGTTCCATATGAAAAGAGTGTCATTGAGTAAATGTAAATTCCTGTGAGGCAATTCTGAGAATTTCTGAAAGTAAATATGTGTCTATAGAACAATCTCCATTTTTTAAAGGCTATGAGCTTCAGTAATGTGCTCATGGTTGTTTCAAACAAATTTAAATAACTAAATAAATTATGAATTAATTGAGTCTGAAGAAATTGATATGAGATGTGAGTCATATTCCACTCAAACCCAAACCTTGGAACCATAATCACCATCGGTGAACCAGAGTGGCTGCTTCCACAAGTTTGTATGTGTGTGTATGTGCGTGCGTGCATGAGTGTGTCTGTTTGTGTGTGCGTCTGTCTGTCCGTCCATTTGTATGATTATGTGTGTATGTGTGTGACTGCGTGTGTGTTTGAGTGTGTGTATAAATGTGAGTGAGTGACTGTGTATGTGTGTATCTGTCCGTCTATGTATGTGTCTGTCTCTCTGTCTGTCCGTCTGTCCTTCTCTGTTGTGTGGCATTGTCTTGCGTGCCTCCCTCAGTATTCCATCCAGCCCGTTGAGTTGTCTTAGGAAACCCCGGTTGGGAATCACTCCTCTGTCTGTCTGTCTGTCTGTCTGTCTGTCTGTCTGTCTCTCTGTCTGTCTCTCTGTCTGTGTGTCTGCGTGCTTGCTTGTGTGTGTGTTTGAGTGTGTGTATAAATGTAAGTAAATGAGTGAGTGTGCGTTCATGTGTTTCTGTGTATGTGTCTGTCTTTCTCTCTCTCTCTTTCTCTCTTTGTCTGTCTCTCTCTCTCTCTCTTTCTCTGTCTGTCTGTCTCTCTGTCTCTCTCTCTCTCTCTTTGTCTGTCTCTCTCTCTCTTTCTCTGTCTGTCTGTCTCTCTCTCTCTCTCTTTGTCTGTCTCTCTCTCTCTCTCTTTGTCTGTCTCTCTCTCTCTCTTTGTCTGTCTCTCTCTCTCTCTCTCTCTCAGTTGTGTGGTATCGTCTTGCGTGCCTCCCTCAGTATTCCATCCAGCCCGTTGAGTTGCCGTAGGAAACCCCGGTTGGGAATCACTCCTCTGTGGTCCTTCACTGTCTTTATGGCTTCGACCAGCGTCAGGTTCTGTCTGATCATCAGATAGGCCAGAACCAGGGTGGCAGAGCGGCTCACACCTACTGTACAGTGGACCAGCACCTTACCTAGAGACAGATGGATGGATGGATGGATGGATGGATGGATAGATAGATAGATAGACAGATAGATAGATAGATAGACAGACAGACAGACAGACAGACAGACAGACAGACAGACAGACAGACACACAAAAAATGTCAGTCCTATTTTGCATGTTGAAACTCTTGTTCAAATTCAACCTAAAACATGCTAAATATCGTTAATTTAATGAAATAAAAAAAAATAAAGAATGGCATTTTCTGAATTTTAATAAAAAGGTTGGCGACACACACACACACCCCCCCACAAGCACACACACACACACACACACACCCCCCCACAAGCACACACACACACACATCCCCCCCTCCCCCCTCACACACCCTCCCCCCCACACACACACACATAACCCCCCCTCCCCACACACACACCCGACCCCCCTCCCCACACACACACACCCGACCCCCGACCCCCCTCCCCCACACACACACTTACCTCCTTGTGTGAGTGCTTTGTGTATGAACTCTGCAGCAGGGTAGAAGTTGACGCTCATGTCAAAGCTCGGCGAGTCGTGAGCCTCTATTCCCTGGTAGATGATGCTCATGCCGGAGTAATACTCTGCTCCACTGCGCCACTTACTCTGAGCGCAGTTCAGAATGTGTGTGATGCCGAGCTTGGAGAGTTCACGCCGATCTGACGCAATATCTCTGCAAAAAAAAATGGGACAATTATCAAGTCAGTTAAATAGATTTTCACTTCCTTATCGATATGTTTTAAAAAAAAAAAAATCTTATGAAAGAGACGTAAACAAAGGCATTGAAGTGAGTTCTAAATGACTACACTAACAAAAACTTTAGATTCATGTGAAGAGTTGTAGACTTAGGTTGGGTTCCGAATCGCATACTTTCTACTATATAGTATGTAGAAAAAAGATTTAGGATGTCCCGATTCTTGTGGCCAGATTTAGGATGGTTAGAGGTACCCGGATGTCCTACTTCATGCGGCCAAGATTGTTAGTGTTGAAAAGTGCATCCTATTTGGGGCGATTCTGACCCACAATCCAGTGCGCACGTGAAGTGACGTAACATCGACGAAGCCTCCATATGAAAACAAACGGGGATGAGACGGATATAAAAGCAAGAGGCAAGATCAAGGCGCAATGTTATGATGAAATAAGAGAGTAAAGTATGTCCAAATAGTATGCCTACTGCATCCTGACTAGATTATTTTTATCGTCGGATGTAGTATGTAGAATAGAGAAAAGAAAGAGTATGCGATTCGGAACGCAACCTTAATCATTTTGTAAAAAAGAAAAAAGCGAGACAAAAATGTGTGACAGGGCCCACAGAGCCAAGTTATGTATGGTACCAAAAGGCCCTGCTCGGCATAACACCATCATCATCTGCTGGTTGATAAAACAAATATTTCCAAGTGTCACAGTTGGTGGTTTTATAATGTACTCACTGGTCTCCTATATACAGCCTGGGCCAGACCTCGTCGGCGTGGTTACAGGCAGTCTTCCCAGTGTACAGCAGCCTCTCCAGCTCGGACACAGAGAGAATCGGAGTGACGCGCTCCGAGTCTTTCCTGTTCGGAGAGCGAGAGCTGCTCCGAGACCGCGAGAAACGAGACATGAACGCCATCTTGAAAATTCTGGGGAAGAAGAAGAGAAAAAAAAAAAAATCACAATTTTTTTTTCACTTACTTTTGTATTGTTAAACATCTGGGAGTAAGAAATGTTTTTATTTTATTTTTTATTTTTATTTAAATTGTTTGCATAAAAAAAATGTGTAGGATGTTTGTAAATGTAGAACAATAACTATCAGATTAATATGTGAAACTACAATAAAGTATCTATATAAAAAAATTAAAAAATAGAAAGAAATTCACCAGTTCATTAACAAAATAACAATAGCCTTCTAGAATACAACTATGGAATAAAAAACTTTAAGATCAATTTAACTTTTTTTTAGCCCTCTAGGCTTAATACACAGCCTAGGTTCTGTAAACAGATATGTTGCCAGCTCCTTAGTTTACATACGTATCAGTTTACAGAGCCTAGGCTGTGTATTAAGACTAGAGGGCTTTTCCAACAGTGCACACAGGTAGCCGATCATGAGGAATCAAGACATGAACGCCATCTTAAAAATCTGGGGGAAGAAAAAGAGCATTTTTTTTGTCACTGACATTTAAAAAAAATATATTTTCATCTCAAAAGATCTCATAAAAGTGAGGTCAACCAAAGCAGGTTCGATAAACTTTAAGATTAAAACTTAAAGATTTGTAAACAACTTCATATTCAAGTTAATTTAGTGTTCGTATTTTCTTTTCTATTTTATGATTGACAGTTGTGGAAGAAATACTTCATTACAATATTGTCAATATGATCAATATGTTGAAAAAACTATCTTATAAAAGCCATGTAAACAAAGGCAGACAACGAACAACTTTTTTTTGTCACTTACATTTTTTTTAAAGATTATCTGTTGGCATTTATATCAGCCAGTTTGGAGAGACAGAGCTGAAATGGGTCAGTACATGCTATAAATATATACAATGTTGGTTAAAATAAAACAAATGCACCACAGCCCAAAAAAAAACAGAAATTTCAAATTAACGTTTCTATTCGTATAAACCTGGAGACATTTACTTGGTGAAGACTTTCAAAAAAAAGTTTACATTTTATAAAGTGGGTTCCAAATGCAAAGAAACTGTCATGATCCTGCTTGGGCCTCAAGCCCTTGTGTTGGTTTTTCCCCTTCACCCTCGTCTGTGTTCTGGTCTAATTGCAGGGTTGGAGTCAGGTGTGCAGGAGCCAGGTACCAGCATTCACAGCTGCCATCAATCAACAATCAACTGCTCTTCATATACCCGGCCCTACCTGCCAGACACTGCCAGATTGTAAACTCTGTTACCCAGTCAGTAACTCTCCAGCCACCTAGACCTCAAGTTGTTCTGCCTGCATTTAGCTTGTTGCTAAATTCTGTTTTTTTTTTTTTTTTGCCACAGTCTCCCAGCCTGACTCCTGCCACCAGCTCCAGCCCTCGTCAGCCAGCTCTCCCTCCCTGGACCCCTCTGCCTGCCTGCTCTCCCTCCCTGGACCCCTCTGCCTGCCAGCTCTCCCTCCCTGGACCCCTCTGCCTGCCTGCTCTTGCCTGCCTCTGCTCGTCTCTCCGGATTATCCCCTTGGTGCTTCCCCCCGGACCCCCATGCCTGCCAGCCCACTCCAAAACCCCAGATTCCTTCTAAATAAACTCTCTTAAACTGGTACTGTCTCTGCGCCTGTGTCCTCCCTGTCCAGCCGTTATAGAAACAGCCCTGGAAGAAATGAAGAGACCAGTCTGTATTTTTCTCAAATCTTCATCTCTACATAACTTACTGAAAATGCTCTTAATGACAATATTTTTATTGTGAATTTGGTAGAAATGTTGTCAGTAGTTAATAGTATAAAACCAAAATGTTCATTCTACTCAAACATAAGGCCTGTAAATAGTAAAACGAGAGACACTGAACATTTGGAGTGATCGCTTCCTTTTTTCAGGAGCTGTATATTTAAATTTTCAGAGATGAACACTCATGTCCACATTAGGTGTCATGCTCCGCTGCAAACCACAGTGTGCACTAGTTTTGACTAGAGCTATAATTACGCCTCAGGTCAAGTAATGGCAGCGTTTGTTCTCCTTGAGCTACTGTGTGTTCATGCAAATGTGTTGGTTTTCCAGGAGCATTGATGTGTCACAGATGGTAGAAAAAAATATGCCCTGGGAACATAGGGGAATATTTCTGAGGATATACAGCCCCGGAACAAATTTAGAGACCAATTAAGAGTCTACATTACTTATTGAAAATGCTCTATATGACAATATTTCTATTGTGAATTTGGTAGAAATGTTGTCAGTAGTTTATATAATAAAACCAAAATGTTAATTTTACTCAAACGTATGCCCCTAAAGAGTAAAATGAGACATTTGTATCTGTGTTTGTTTGCTACTTGTTTCATGTGCGCTGTCCCTTCTAGACAAAAAATTAATCATTAAAAAAAGCGTGCTAAAGAACATGGACTTGTTTGTCAGGTATGGATATTTTCCTGGGGATAATAAATCTCTAATATTTCAATATTCAAATGCTGACGTCGATGTGGCAACCTGTAGATAACATAACCAGGGTCAATAGACGGTTGTGAGCAGTCATCCGAGCAGAGTGAAATTGAGGAGAGCTGGAATCACAAGATGTAAGTTTGTAACTCTGTCTTTGTGACTGTTTTCTCTCTGTCTGTCTATCTGTCTGTCTGTCTGTCTATCTATTTATCTATTTGAGATGGCTTTTTAACTAACTTATCATTTAACTTTATTAATTCAACCATCACACAGCTCTGGAAAAAATTAAGAGACCAGTCTGGATTTTGTTTTAAATTTTCATCTGTACAGAATTTATTGAAAATGATCTTGTCAGTAGTTTATAGAACAAAACCAAAATGTTCATTCTACTCAAACATATGCCTATAAAGAGTAAAACGAGAGACACTGAATATTTGGAGTGGTCTCTTCACTTTTTCAGGAGCTGTATATGTATTCTGTTTCACTAACACTAGCTTTCAGTTTTTATGCTCCAAATATCTGGAACAAACTCCCAGAAAACTTGAGGTCTGCTGCAACTCTCAGCTCCTTTAAATCAAATCTGAAGACTTTTCTGTTTCTCTTTTCACCTGTAAATGTTTGATTTCTATTCATTCGCTTTTTCTAAAGTGTATTATGTATTTCATGCCCCTGTAAAGCACTTTGAATGGCCTCGTGTCTGAATTGTGCTATAGAAATAAACTTCCCTCGCCTTGCCTTAAATTCAGTTTCATCTGACAGAGCCAAGATGCAGCGGAGTCAGGTTCTGCTCATTCTGATGGGTAAGTGGATCATCTTATCAGCTCTGTTCAGCACCACAGCTCACAAGTTAAAAAAAAATTCTACAGCTTCATATTAAAGGAATACTTCACCCATATGGAACCGGCGTTCTATCATTATAAAATCGCATTTTTTTATTTTTATAGATTATTTTTTGGCATTTTCAAGCTTTATTAGACAGTACAGAGTTGAAATGGGGAGACAGAGAGAGAGAGGGGGGATGAGCTGCAGTCAGAGGTGGAAAGAGTACAAAAATATTCTACTCAAGTAAAAGTATGATTACTTGGATGAAATTTTACTTAAGTAAAAGTAAAAGTACTGGTCTAAAAATCTACTGAAGTAAAAGTGAAAAAGTAGCTGATTTAAAATGTACTTAAAGTACAAGTTACTAGTTACTTTTTAACAGCGGGAGGGGGCGGGGGTTTCTTCAGTGTAGGGCTTTATATATATAGACAAGGGGATATAAATCTCAAAGTAGTTTTGTTTAATTAATGCAACACTTTTACAAATTAAAGTGCACAAATTAAACAAATCATGTCACCACACATGTATAAATATATACTGTGTCATTATACTTTAGATATGGAGCAAATAGTCTGTTAATGGAGGAATGGGAAAGTAACCGGTCTACAGACCTAAACAGACTGCAGCTGCAGTTCTAATAATGTAATTGTGTATAATTGATCTAAACCATGGACATTGCAAGGTTAGGCTGCTCGATTTTGACAAAAATCATAACTATGATTATTTTGATTGACATGGTGTAATCACAATTATTATAGAAAATTATTCATTGATTTAAGAACTGCAACATGCACTTATTTAACATTTGAAACCATGACTTTTGACTTTAAACATATCCTAATTGAACTGAAAACAAGGAAAATGCAAATAGCCTAAGTAAAACATATTTTTAATAATTAAATAAAATAAGTGTCAAAATCAAAATAAACCGTTGCAAATGTTGTCGATAGGGCACGTCTTTTGCTAGCAGGAATGTGAGGGCATATTTTATTTATATCTCATGGATCTGGCTGGATAAGCAAGTTGCATTGTAGGCTACGGTGTTCTTAATTGATGAATGTTGTGATGGCAAGAGTCAAGGAGCTTTATTAGTTTAGAGTCAAGGAGTTTTTTATTCCTTTATTGCTTGGTCATAGACCACTTGGATTCGACTTAAAGTGAGTAAACTAATTGGTCGTGATGTTATGAGGTGCAGCTGGGTCGAATATGCCTTTTTTTTCTCTCTCTCTCTCACGGTCGCGCATGTCATCTGACTCGCTTGTCTGCGCGTAACATATCTTGCACATTGTTTTAGTCTATTACTTTTACCTTTCTTCTCGACCAAAGGCTGACTTTCTGCCGTCTTCTGGAAGTTTTTCAAAGCTCCCGGCAACACGCACCGTCTCCATCCTACTCTGCACTGTTAAATTGAAAGCTAAACTATCAGGTGAGGGAGGGGCCGATCGCACGGCTGGATGAAAGGTTTGCTGCATTTAAAATCCTTCACGTCTTCACGTGCGGTACAATGATAGTTTAACTAGGATTATTTTGTTTTAATGATAAAGGGAAGCAATGTTTGTTGTTATCATTTTTAGTCGCAATGTGTTCTCTCGGTTCTCTCTCCTGTCGATCATTCACTGTGTTAGTTTCCGGTATTGTGCCGTAAAAATAAAAGCCCCCCGCGATATTTCTTTTATTTTCTCTCGTTTCCCTATCTATTTTTTCACTCAGTAACGCAGGTGATATAAAATGTAGCGAAGTACAATACTTCAATATAAACATAGTAAAAGTAAAAGTATAGGTTTTAAAAATCACTTAAAAAATTACAAGTTGGCCTACACGAAAAAACTACTCAATTACAGGCACGCGAGTAAATGTAATTTGCTACTTTACACCCCTGCCTGCAGTAAAGGTCCACGGGTCGGATTTGAACACGCCACCGGAGCGCCCCAATAAAATAGCTATTATAATATAATGAATGAGGTTTTTCTTCCCTGAGTCTTCCCTCAGTATTCCCTTGGCCCAGCTGTCCTGTTAATCCTAACCCTACATGGGAAAATAAGTGTTTTTTTTCATGCTATCAGACCTAAACACTAAACAGTGTTTTCTCTGGTTTTTAGGTCAGTGTTCTTTCCTCACATGTCAACTCTACGAGTACCACTTTGTTAAAGAGCCCAAGAACTGGACTGAAGCCCGAGAGTATTGTAAGAAACATTACAGAGACCTGGCCACAGTGTATGACAACACAGAGGGACTCAGAGAAGCTACGGAGCATGAAGAAGAAGAAGCCTGGATTGGGCTGCACAAAGTAAGTGAAATTTTTGGCAAAAATGACTTTTATACCTATATCATTTTAAAGGTCTTGATAAGTTCTATCAAATGGTAAAAGAATAATGTCACTAAACATTTTACTTTTTGAAATAAAGGCTGAAAACATAAAGGCGCAAGTGAAAACCTTCAGTTGAGCTTTGTGCACAAAAGGCGTAAGTGCATTAAAAATAGGCTAAAAGAGCTGCAATATGGAGGGGTTAGAGATAAGACCAACATTTATACTACAGAAAAAGAGTTATTTAATATGTTTGGAGAATTTGATATACCCTACATATGCTGGAGAAAATATGGACACCAAAATAAACATTTAATTCTTAATTGTATTTCAATTAATATATATTTTTATTTTATTTTTTGAATATGAATTCCTTGAAGCCTAATCTCTATTAAAGAAGAGATTGCTTCCATTTGTGGTTGTTTAAAAAAAAAGTACGATCAATAAAAAGTTTGTTTTTGCTCTCCTGTAAAATTCTGAAAATGTCACTAACGCCCTTTTTGCTCCAAGCCCTTTAACGGAGAGGAACACTGGGTATGGCACTGGTCCCTGCCAGGGGAGGAGTACGATGCAGATGAGAGTCAGTGGCACCCTGACGAACCCAATAATCCACATACTGAGCACTGTGCAACGATAGAAACCCATAGACAATGGGATAACCTCCCATGTGATACAAAACTCCCATTTATCTGCTACAATGGTAAGAATGTTTAGCTAATACTGCTTTTTCTGTAGCCTGGAAATCCAGACCTGCCACAAGGCGCTGGCTAATTAAATGTGCTGCGCCTGTTGGTATGGACACTCTCTATTGAAGCTCATTAAATATGTCAAGAAATCCTGAGCTACCAACCAAATGGTTCTTTCTGATATGGGCGGGCCAGAGCCCTATGTATGGTGCTCTGGGGCGGACGTAACCGGATGACGACAGTGACGTGCATGCGACGTCGAAGCCGTGATAGTAAACATCAAAGATGGCTGCGGATATGTTGTTTGAGTTTGAGACCGCTTTGGCATCGACCCTTTACGATTTGGAAGACGGCACTCAAATCTTTCATTAGCAAGAAAGAGGAATGTTCTGTTCTGCCGACCGACAACGCCAAAAGTTGATGTAGGAATTTCCAACATATTTATGTTATCTTATATTAAAAGAAGTCAACACAGAACTTTGAGTTGATCAGAGTTTAGGGCAAGAAAGTCACAGGTCATACAGTGACCTTACAAACTGCAACAACAACTGTTGACACACACAGCACACAAACTGCAACAACAAGTAAGCAGACACCGGTCCCATGTTGAAATACCGGTCTTATAAATAATATCTGACATTAAGAAATGTTATCCAACCCTCACACACACTCACATACACACACCCCCACCACACTCTCACACACACACTCACATACACACCCAGACACATACACACACCCCCACCACACTCTCACACTCACACACACACACACACTTGCACACACACACACACACACACACATACACCCACACACACAGAAACACTCACACACACACTCACATACACACCCAGACACATACACACACCCCCACCACACTCTCACACTCACACACACACACACACTTGCACACACACACACACACACACACATACACCCACACACACAGAAACACACACACACATACACACATACACCCACACACACAGACACACACACACACCCAGACACACACACACAGGTAGTATAAAGTTGAGGCCTTGCACTAGAATCGGCGCGTATGCCCGAGGAGACGGCTGCTGTGGGGGTTCCCCCCTTTACCCGGTTTCCCAAGAATAGGCCAGGGGATAGGCAAGATGAGTACAGAACTAGATATCTGATCCATTGTAACGTATAAGATGATACCTGTGTTGAATAGTAGAAGTGTCTACTAAGCTGATAACCTGATGTCAACCTTTGAATAAAGTATCCTGTTAGACCGACCTCCTACCCCTCCGTGTCTATCTTGAAGCCTGTTCAGATGTCTCCTCTCCCTCAAGTAATATCAAATGTAGTAAAACAAAATGGCCCACTCGGCCACGGTCAACACCACCTTGTTTACTACATAAATGGCGTTGTCGTAACGGAAGACTTCACAAGTTGCAGCAGACAGACAAACGGCGGAATGGGTAATGTATATTTTGCCCATAACCAATGTCAACCTGTCTGTGGTTTTTCTTTGAAGTCTGTTAAACTTGCGTGCTTTGTATAAGGAAAACAGAATCATAGACTGTCAGTATAAAATATCTGCTAGTCGTTATAACTGAATCTTGGCTTTTCTGTGGATTGTTAAGAAACTTGGTTTGTTGAAAAAGAAATGGTTGTGTTATTTTGGTTGGTTAGGCCACTCTGCTGTTTTGTTCCGTGTTTTAACATTCCATATTGATAAGAGGAATAGCAGCTGCAGTACAGTTAAAAAAAAATAAAAAATAAAAAATAAAAATAAAAATAAATAAAAATAAAAATAAATAAAAAATAAAGAATAATAATAATGATTGCCCTGTTCGATGAGCGCCCGGGTTTGAATACGAGCACACAAAGGGTGTCTGGTTACGGCCTTTGTTCCCACGGTATTCATGTGCGTCTGGAATTTTATTCGCAGCTGGCTGGTTTTGAATAAGATTATTAGGAAAAAAGACATTCATTGCTCAAAAGGACGTCGCTATATGAATAATGATTTCATGATTTCATATAGGCATGTGAAAACTGATTTTGTTTGAAATAGCTTAAGAGATCTGATCAGTCCTTAGGCTTGGAAGTAAGACAAAGTACAGAGTCAAGACGCAGTTTTCCGACAGGATGGGTTTAATAAAATGTAAATAAGAAAAAGAATGAGATGATTAAACCTGTAAATAAGAGATAAAAGACAAGATAAGATAAAAATAGGTAATGTGCACGTAGTTTGAAATGTTTTGTTGTTTAAAATGTGAGTTTTTAAAAAAAAAAAAAAAATGCGTATTTATTGAAGCAAAAGAGTGGTTTCTGAAGTTGTGTGCAGGCCTGAAAATTTCTGTGGCATGGTTGCCAGATTAAAGGACAGAGCAGTCAAAAGTGTTGATTTCATCGTGTTGGGTAGGGGGACCGAGCCCAATGGCAGTGTTGTCTCCTCGTTAAAAAACCCCCCCCCCTCCCTTTTCCTCTCGCCTGCCAAGCTGAAATTGGTGGAGTGCCACACAGTGCAGGCAGGGCTATTTATAGCGGCCTGCAGAGGAGGGAGAGAGAGTGTCAATTCGCTCTGACTTTCATTTAAAAATCTGTAAGAGAGCATTAAAGTAAATAAATTGATTAGGAAATAAAATCTAATGGTACATTCTGTTGATTTGGCTTAACATAAGAATTGGGTTTGTACTGAAAATAAGACATCTAAGTTAAATTGCCTGTGTTTTAAGACACTGGAGGGACATATGAGATAATAAAAATTAAAAGAAGAGGTGACATGTGTTTAGAAAGAATTAAACTAAGTAAGAATATGGGTATATGGGTGACGTTCTTTCCACTGATATGTAACTAGTTGTTTCTCAAATGTGATTGGAAGCTGAATACAGAAGCGTTAAATTGCATTGTCACCTGAAATTTGATATCCTTTTAGGAGTGTGTGAAGGACGTGAGTTGTACAATGTTCATGTGGGTTTGAAAGAGGATGAAAATGTTTGTCTTGTTTGTGAGAATGTTTAGTGTTTAATTGAGAATCATCTCTTAATTCCAAAAAAGAGGTCTTGAAGCATGATTTGCATTTATTTCCAAAAGGAACCAAAACAGAATCATTGATTTTGTAGGTTGAATAAAGAAAGGTTGAAGTTTAGGAAAGGGTTACTAACCTTTTGAAATTAACTAAGGAAAAAGTTAACTGGAAAGTGCATTTCCTGCTGAGAATGCGTGTGAGTGCTGAAACAGCTTGCCCTAAAACTGGATAGCTGAGTATTTGTTAATGGTTGAAAAAGGTCAAAATTGTGTAAAAGAGGTTTTAAAGAAATTAAAAGTTGAAAATATAGAGTTTTGAACAATATTATTTCTGTAATTATGAATACATTGAAAGATGTGGATAAAAATCTGAAACAAGAGTAAAAGCATGAGATGACAAAATTCGGAAAAAATAGAGAACGAAAAAGGGTATGAAAATATACAAAAAACAACAGAAAATATCAAGTGTTATTTTGAAATGGGTTGCACAAAAATTAAAAGAATTAATGTTTTAAGAAACCTCGTGATGAGATATTACGGGGAAAAGCATGAAATAAACAGAAGGAATGTTTTGCATGTTTTTAAAAGCTTGGTTTTGAAAAAATCTAAAAGAGATTGTTTGACATCATAGGAATTTTAAAAGCAAATGCCTTTAACTAACGGAAATCAGCACATAGGATGATTGTGAATATTCACAGGTGTGAACCGTGAAGTTAATGTAAAAGACAAAAGGTATATTCACCTTTAAGAAAAAGATAAAGGAATGTTTTAAAAACATTTCATAATGAAATACAACACAGGGGCATGTTTGGACCACTAAAACTGCTAAAAGTGGAACTGTGTGAGTTTGAAAGAATAAAGCATGAATTGATGTGATAACGTTTAAGCATCAAGTGACAGTTTGCTTTTTTCTCAAAAACATACAGCGTATGAATCTTTTTTCTAAGAACTAAAAAGTAACCCCTAAAAACCCGACCTTGTTATGTTACATGGGAATGTAATTAGAATTACATGCAGACTGGGAAAAAAAAGAATACTACTAACATTTTCTTTTTTAATAGAAAAACGAAACAAGGAGGGACAAAAAGAGAGCAGAAAAATACAGAGAAGGGGGAGAGTCATTGCCTCCAGAGAAAAAAAAAGGGAAGTGAAATAATTATTACAGAAATAACGCAAAAACAACACGCAAATCTACGCACCAGGTCAGAGTATGATTAAAAAAAAAAGTACACTGGCCAGATTTTTAATGAAATTAAATCCGTTACATGCACATGAGATCCCAACAATGTTGTGCAAAGTGGAATGATAGGACAAATGGCCATGATCCACAGTGGCCCAAAGAAGGGATGTTTGATATTGAAATCTGCCAAGACATGCAGACATTGATAAAACACCACAAGGTCAAAGATACAAGTGACCATAGGGCAATTAAAGGACCCTGGAAAGGGCAGTGTTGGACTTATTCAGGGCAGAAGGCCAGAAATTGAAGAAGTCCATAAAGAATGCAGACCATTTTGGAAAGCGCAGTATCCACTGAAACAAGAAGCAGAACAGGGAATAGTAAGCACCATCAGAGACTTTCCTTCGAGAGGCATATTGGAGATGGAGCCAAACCCAGTGGCAAATACACCCATGCTGCTGGTGTCGAAAGCAAACAAAGAGTGTTTTAGACTGGTCCATGATTTGCGTGCTGTGAATGACGTTATCAAAGATATAGAGTCAGAAGTGCCCAACCCCCATACAATACTGTCAAATATTCCCAAAGATGCAGCTTATTTTACAAAAATTGATTTAACTGCAGCATTTTTTTTCAGTCCCCCTGAGTGTCTCATCTAGGGGGCTGTTCGCGTTTCAGTACAGAGGACAGTCGTATAGATATACAAGACTGCCCATGGGACTGAAATTGAGCCCACACATTTTTAACAAGGTTTTAAAAGAAGATCTATCAGACCTTACAGGAAAAGTTACCAGCGCAGTTCTGTGTTATGTAGATGACATCGCTATAGCAAGTGGCTCCTTAGAGGAATGTCACAGAGACTCAGTAACCTTGTTAAAAATGTTGGAAAGAAAAGGCCACAAGGTCACTCTGAAAAAACTCTCATATTGTTGCACCCAGATTGAATATTTGGGGAGAGTTATAACTCAGGGGAAAAAACAAATCTCCCCCGCGCATTTGGAAGGAATTGCAAAGGCACCTAAACCAAGAACAGTTCGGGAAATGCTCATGTTTTTGGGTTTAACAGGGTACAGTTCGGATTGGGTGGACGGGTACTCGTTAATAGTAACACCACTGAGAGAAATGGTAAGGGAACAGGGGGCAGGAAATTTAAGTGAACACATTAAGTGGACTCCAACAGCGGAAGAAGCTTTTGTAGAAATTAAAACGGTACTGCAACAGGCCCCTGCTTTGACCCTACCAAATTATGAAAAGGGTTTTGAACTATACGTCTCAAGCCGCGGAGGGCACGCATGTGGTATACTCACGCAAAAAACCGGGATAGGGACTAGAGGACAGCCAATAGCATACTACTCGATCGGGTTGAGCAGCGTAGAGCTGGGTTTCCCAGAATGTTACCAAGATTTAGCAGCAGCATCTTTAATGTATGCAAAAGCATCGGCGTTGACCATGGGATATCCTATTGAGATAATAGCTCATCACAAACTCGTAAACCTGCTGGAAAAAGGTAAATTTGTTTTAACTCCGCAGCGTATGGGAGAATATTATAGGCTGTTGGAATACCCAGACGTAACAATATCCACGTGTAAGGTAAAAAACCCGGCTGACCTCCTCCCCCTCCCCACAGACGGTGAGCCACATAACTGCGAAACCGAGTCAGAAAATTACACAAAAATAAGACAAGATTTAAGCGCGTTCCCGCTACAAGACCCGGATATGGTTCTGTTTGTAGACGGTTCGTGCTATAGAGACGGTGAAAGCCTCAAGGCAGGCTATGCGGTAGTAGAATACAATAACAACCAATATAAAACGCTGGAAGCTCCACAATGTAAACAACCGTGTTCCGCTCAACTAGCAGAGCTAAAAGCGCTAACTAGAGCATGCGAACTGTCAACGGGCAAAGCAGTAAATATTTACACCAATAGTGCATATGCATTGGGCGTTGCACATTTGTTTTCTGCAGCATGGAAAGGAAGAGGGTTTAAGAAAACAGATGGCTCCCCCATACAACATCACGCACAGATCGTGGCCCTATTGGAGGCTGCTATGAAACCATCTCGGTTGGCAATTGTTAAATGCGCAGCTCATAAGAGTAATGATTCTTTTATTACATGCGGAAACAATGCCTCAGACCTAGCAGCAACAAAGGCGGCAACACTTAACCCTGGAGCAATAATGATAAATCTTGAAGTTGAGCTAAAAGTGTTAATTATAACAAAAAGTTTAGCTCGGCTGCAGGAAAAGACAACAAGCGGTGAAAAACAACAGTGGGAGTTGAGAGGAGCATGAAAAAATAAAACAGGGCTATGAAAAATCATGCAGGCCCATTAGTGGCCCCCAGTAGCCTGATACCGTTACTGGGAGCAGATGCACACGGGTTAGCCCACACAGAAGGGAAAAAGAAAAAAATGCACAGGAATATATCGACAGAGTGGAATTTTTGGTCTCCAAATACTCGACAGAAAATTGTAGCTTTCGCAAGAAAATGCATTGTGTGATTATTGTGATATATTAACACCAGTCAAAGGAAAACAATACTTGTTAGTAGTCGTCTGCAGTTATTCAAGATAGATTGAAGCAAGATTTGAAATCCCAGACATTATAAGCTCAAAAAAATGGACGAGAATTTGTTGATAAGACTGTAAAATACATTCTGCAAAAACTAGGTATGAAACAGCGTTTGGGTTGCGTTTATAATCCACAAATCCAAGAGCTGGTGAAACAAATGAACGGAGTCATAAAGAACGGAATCCTCAGAATAAGCATGACTACAGGCTTAAATTGGGTTGATGCGTTTCCAGTAGCATTAATGGCGCACCGCACAAGCGCACACAGGCGGTTAAAGTTAACTCCGCATGAGATCTTAACGGGGGACTTTTCCACACACCGTGTCGGCGCAAAAGGTCCTTCATTGGATCTGTTATCAGGTGACATAAAAGCATATGTTAAACACATGACATCAATGAAAAATATAATGCGTTCTCATCTTTTGTCTTTTCAGAAGAAAAAAGAGGAGAAAAAAAAAGGGAGACTGAAGTCTTAATTAAACCTGGAGATCTGGTGTTTGTAAACAACTGTGGTTGTTCAAAGATTGTTTGAGGAAAGAGAAAAGAAAGCTGAATATTTAAAGAGGTAGAAACATTCTAAAAGAAAGAGGTCCATACATATCCTTAGGAAGCTGAACATTTTGGTGTTTGTATGGTTAAAAATAGCTGAAGGTTTGAAAAAGTTGAAAAGAGCCAAAAAACGCATGAAAACGGAAAAATAAGCTTAATAATAAAGTTTTAGATGACAATAGTGTAAATGCTGGAAGCTCCAGCATTCACACTAACAAGTATTTTAACCAAGCTTTACAAATAAAGTAGGCAAAAGAAGACAAGGTTATTTATATAGCACAATTCAAACACAAGGCCACTTCAAGTGCTTTACAGGGGCAAGTTAAAAATACGTAAAAGTAGAACAGTAGTACATAACAGTAGGAGACATTTAAGAGCAAAATGAAAGAAAAGTAAAACATTTGAATAAATAAAAGTTCTGTTACGGTGTGGCAGACAGGCAGGCAAGCAGGACCCAAATGCAAGACATAGTAGCAAAAAAATAATTTATTAAGCTAAAGAAAGGTAACAAAAAAGGCCAACAGGCAAAAAGTTAAGGAACAAAAGGAACAAAAGTAACACAGTGAACAGAGAGAACACACAGGACAAAGACTCACCGACACGACAAACCATAATGCACAGACAAGAAACAAAGAAACACAAGAAGTATATATACAAGACGTAACGAGACACGGGTGAAACACATCAGGGACGGAAATAGCAATGAACAAGAGGAAAGCTAGACAGGACATGGGGAGAAAGCAAGACAGAGATACCAAAAAAAAAAAAAAAAAAACAGGAAAGCACAAAGACCAAGACAGGACAAGACAAACCATGACAAGAACAGGTTAAAAATATAAACAGAAAAGTTTTCAGATTTGAGAAAAAATAACTGAGGGTTGCAGCAGACCTCAAGTATTCTGGGAGCTTGTTCCAGATACTCGGTGTAAGACAACTAAAAGCTTTTCTCCTCGTTTAGTCCTAACTCTAGGGACTGTAAGTAAACCTGTTCCAGACGACCAAAGGGCCCTGGACGGGTCATAACGTATCAGTAGATCAGTAATGTATTTTGGGGTTACACCATTTAGTGTTTTAAAATCCAACAGAAGTATGTTGAGATCAATTCCTTAAGTGGCATGAAGCTAGGGTACAGTCCTCAGAAATGGGGAATGTGATCTATTTTTTTTTAGTCGTAGTAAGAATTTGGGCAGCAGCGTTCTGATTTAACAGAAGCTGCCTGATAGATTTTTTTTTTTTTTTTTTTTTGAAAGGGCTGCACGGATACTGTTACAGGAGTCAAGGCTATTAAAAGAGATAGAGGCAGGGACAGAGATTTCTAAATCTTGCTGAGACATAAGTCTTTTAGGCTGAAAAGTATGTTCTCAAATTTACAGTAAAAAACAGTAAATCCTGTGGTGTTGGGTAAGGGATAAAATCTTTTGGATAACATCGTGATTAAATTAAAGATTTTTGTGAGCAACATTTTGAAGGTTTGAGAATCCTTTGGTTCTGTGATAAATGTGTAACATTTCTTTTTTCTCTTCTAGAAGCTGTTTAACTGAGACAGTCACTGGAAAAAATGATTACAGTACACTAAAAAAAAGTAAAGGTTTAGCATTGGTTTGTAGAGTTAGATAAAAAACAAATAAATCCCCTTTCTGGATAGTGAGATTTACTAGTGATAAGGACTATCTAAAGATTATCTAAAGTCTATACTAAGAGAAATTATTATGCTTGCAATTGGTTTTGGGGCACTAAAATTCGAAGGTTGTCACAGGTCACAGTACTTTTTCTCTGACCAAAAAGAAAATAAAATAAAAATGTATATAATATCAAGAAAAAAAGAAAAAAAAGTATAAAAAGAAGAAAACGGAGTTGCCTGGAAAAGACAATTTACAAAAAAATATAATAAAAACAAATGGACGGAGATATAAAGAAGACACTTAGCCTGAAGCCTGCTCAGCTCAGCAGTTTCAAGTTTCAGTATGGTCTGAAGCCAACAAGCCCAAGGAGCAAAATGCATACCGGCAGAGAACGCTCTGCCAATGTCAGAGTGAACTACAAAGATGGAGGCGTGTATGCACGTGGCTAAGTAACACCGTGCCAAAAGTGACATTCAATGCCCTGTGTGGGGACTACAGGATGGAAAAAATACAAGGATGGCAAGTAACATGTGCCATAATGACATTGCTGACTTCTGACTTGTGTTCTAGGAAAAAAAGAGACATTGAAGGAGCCGACGTGAGGGGCTCCTTTGCTTCTGAACTGAAAAAGTGGACATTCCATCTGTAAAAGGAGGGTGGAATCAACTGTCCACTTAAAAAAGTGCAAGTACTTAAATTGTGAAAATTTTCTGATTAATGGTGTTTCCCCTAAATTTAGATTTGTGCAAGCAAATGGATATGTCTGCTTTGGACATAAACTAATCTAGTTATGCCTTTAAGACAACATAAGATTTTGTAAAAAGAAGTATGTAAGATTAAAAGTTTAAAGGACTATTTTGATAACTAATAGGTTTCCTCTTTTATGCATTGAAAAAAAAGCATGGTTAGGGTTATTTCCAAATAAAAAATACAACTAGTGTTTACCGTTTTCAAATCAATAAAAGATTGTGTTGTTGCTTTCTCAGCCAAAAAGAAAGCAAGCATGACTGAGAATTATCACTTTAATGATTTTTCAGACAGAGATTTAGTGTTTTAGATATTCCCAAGTAAAGAAGGTTAAAGATAACAAAGTTAATAAAGTTAATAAAGAATAGATATTCCCAAGTGAAGAGGTATTAAAAATATTGATGAAATAATTGTTGATTAAGTAGGATTTTGAACCAATCTTATTCTCACACTTTCAGGAATACCTGAGTTTTTTAAGGGGTTGCCCTTTACAAATGACCGATTCAAGGGAATTGGATTTTTTGAAAAAGGGGTTAGCATTCTAAATTTATTAACCGTTTTGGGGTTTTGTTGATAAGAGGGCTGGGAGAAAGCCACATGTTTGTTTGTTCCTGTTTAAGTACAATTGCTCACACAAAGTGAGTATCCTATTTTTAGCTGAATTTTTAACTTAATATGCTCTTTCTTTTTGTGTTTCAAATAGGAATTTGGAAAAGGAGGGAGAGGTTGAGAGAGCACATTAATTTAAAAATAATAAAAGTACATGTTAAAGAGTTTAAGAAAGCACGTTAATTAAAATAATATAGGGACAGGTTAAAAAAGAAAGGTAATGATTACAATATTATGAGAAGGCCACATAGAGAAAACACTACAACAAAGTAAGTTTAAGAAGAGAGGATGATCAAAATACTTAATATCCATTTAAGTTAATAAGTAAGTTATAAGTAATTTATTTAGGGTTCAGGATCAACACTCTTTAAATAAAGTAAGAACAAAACATACTTGTAGTGTGTTGTTAATGTCATAATCCATAGCTGTTCCAAAAAGTGTTACTGCACAGTTGACATCAAGTGTGATTACATTACAAGTGTTTGCAGTAATACAGTAAACCTAGGTAACATAATTAAGTAAGACAAACACAAACTCCCCAGAAGTTATTTAGAAGGTTGTGTCAGGAAGGGTCCTTCCCTATCTTTCTCTTTCTCTGTCTATATCCATCTTCTCTGATGGCCTCGATAAAAACTAGGTACAGAATCCTGCTGTGAACAATTGGGGAGATATCGTGCTGTAATCTGATGCTAAGCAACGCTCTCAACTCGAGCTATCAGCGTGATGTCACTGCCGTGTCCAAGTCGTGATGCCACAGGATGACTGACAGCCGAAACCGAGAGGGGGTCGTTTTCGCAACTATACAGCTCAACCCAATCCCAGCCAGAAACCAGGGGTCGTCAACTCGTCCCATCCAGCTGTCCAGACAACCCCACAGCCTGCAGGAGGGTGCCACCTGTCGGCCTGGAGGAGCAACTCGACACCGGTCGACGAGAAGTCCCTTCCAACAGAGAATCGAGATGCAGTCGTCAATGTCGTCATCTGGAAATTCGAGAGGGGTCGCTCTCGTCTCCCCTTCACAACGGATCCAGTGGCACAGTCATCAATACCCAGCTAAGGCACCAATGCATGGGTGCACTGGGCTTCCCCACAGCCTCCCCAGAAATGGGGGGGGGCTGTTGTGTTGTGCTTTTCGCACAGAAAGAATTGCCTGTTTAAGCAATTCTAAAAGTATGCTCGTGTCGTTTCTCGCAAGTGCGCGGGTATTTGCGGGACTGGACAATGGTCCGAAGAACGAAGACTGAAAGACATTGTGAAAGTCATGATATGCTGTTCAATTATTGTTATTGTTGTTGAATTTTAAGAGGGTCTAATAGGTTTTATTAAGTTTCATACTATATAGTTAACAGTGGCCACTGTAGGTTTATTTTGTTAAAGTTTATCATTTTTGATGTTTGATCTTTGTTGGGTTTAAAGGTTGTGCATTTTTCATGCTTTAAGGGTTAAATGTTGGAATTCGTTTGTGCACCGCATTTTTGCGGTGCAAGGAGGGATATGTAGGAATTTCCAACATATTTATGTTATCTTATATTAAAAGAAGTCAACACAGAACTTTGAGTTGATCAGAGTTTAGGGCAAGAAAGTCACAGGTCATACAGTGACCTTACAAACTGCAACAACAACTGTTGACACACACAGCACACAAACTGCAACAACAAGTAAGCAGACACCGGTCCCATGTTGAAATACCGGTCTTATAAATAATATCTGACATTAAGAAATGTTATCCAACCCTCACACACACTCACATACACACACCCCCACCACACTCTCACACACACACTCACATACACACCCAGACACATACACACACCCCCACCACACTCTCACACTCACACACACACACACACTTGCACACACACACACACACACACACATACACCCACACACACAGAAACACTCACACACACACTCACATACACACCCAGACACATACACACACCCCCACCACACTCTCACACTCACACACACACACACACTTGCACACACACACACACACACACACATACACCCACACACACAGAAACACACACACACATACACACATACACCCACACACACAGACACACACACACACCCAGACACACACACACAGGTAGTATAAAGTTGAGGCCTTGCACTAGAATCGGCGCGTATGCCCGAGGAGACGGCTGCTGTGGGGGTTCCCCCCTTTACCCGGTTTCCCAAGAATAGGCCAGGGGATAGGCAAGATGAGTACAGAACTAGATATCTGATCCATTGTAACGTATAAGATGATACCTGTGTTGAATAGTAGAAGTGTCTACTAAGCTGATAACCTGATGTCAACCTTTGAATAAAGTATCCTGTTAGACCGACCTCCTACCCCTCCGTGTCTATCTTGAAGCCTGTTCAGATGTCTCCTCTCCCTCAAGTAATATCAAATGTAGTAAAACAAAATGGCCCACTCGGCCACGGTCAACACCACCTTGTTTACTACATTGAATTCAACAGTTAATCCCGCTGTTCGCTAAACTAACGGGGCTTAATACGCCACGTTGTTCATTAATCTGATTAGTCGGAGTGCTATTCAATTGCGTGCAGTGGCATTTCAAATGCCCGCATAGGAGCCGCGCGTTCATTTTGGGGAGGTCTATTGATCGTGGCCAGACCTTCTATCGTTCTACATATGGGTCTGGATTTCCAGGCTATTTTTGTGCTGCTCTTGTGAGAAAAGGTACATTTTCACCTACACTTCAAGATATGTAGGGTGTTGGAAGTTTGTTTTGATTTACTCCACACAGTAAATAATCCAAAACGATTTCATTTGATTGTCCAACCGAAGAACTGGATCGAGGCTCAGAAATACTGCAGGGAACATCACACCGACCTCATCAGTGGACTCAGTCAGTTAAAGGTAAAGTAAGCGGTTTATTTATGTTAATATAAGTGTTAAATCGCTCTTTATTCATACAGCGATCACTTATAAAGTGTGCGCCTTTCATAAAGCCAATCTCTCAGTCACTCGCTCTGCATGTAATCGGCAAATAAACTTTTCGGGGATCCCACTACTGATAACCAATCAGAAGAGAGAACACTACAAACCGGCACCCGTCTCACTGCCGGTGCACGTGCAGAGCGACAGATGGGTGAATGAGTATGCGCCTACAATGGCGGAGCAGGTATAAATCCTTCCCAATGTCTGTTTCGATGTTTTTTATCATGTTTTATCACAATCATGGATCTGAGATGATGATAGATAATTCGCTGCATTAATGTGGTGACGTAGGGACGAGCGAGGGGACTGCTAACTGCAGTAACTGACAGGAAGTTAGCTAAACTGACCATTCCACTTACTGAACCTTTAAAGGAAGCCCAGCAGAATTTAACCCTGACTGAAGAAACGTGGATCGGCCTGAACTTCAGAGACACCTGGACGTGGGCAGCTGGCAGTAATTCTTCTTTCACAAACTGGGAGCAGGGGGAACCTAGATATGGGGAGCTGAACCCTGCTGGACTGAGACAAAAGAAGTGTGCCACCGTGTTAAAGAACTCTGGAAAATGGGCCTTTGCCGACTGTTCCAGTGAAAAACCCTTCGTCTGCTATGAGGGTGAGTTATGCAAAAGTTCTATCTATCTCAACTGTTTTCTCTCCATAGGAAGACGCACGCACACACACACACACACACACACACACACACACACACACACACACACACACACACACACACACACACAGCATTGTTTCATCTTTCAGGAGTGTTAAAAATCCATATCCGTATGTCTCTGTGCATGTCTGTGTGTGTGTGTGTGTGTGTGTGTGTGTGTGTGTGTGGGGGGGGGGGGTTCTTTAAAAATGTTTCTTTCGATTTTATTTGCTATTTTTCTTTTTCTGTTGTTGTTTTTAATCTCTGTTAGGCACGTTGAGCTACTCTTGAGTATAAAAAGGTTTTGCGATACAAATAAAATGGATTTGATTTGATCGGAGCTCAATTTTTTCAACTATTAAAGCTGGGGTGGAGGATTTGGGGAGAAAATGGCAGTTGGGATAGAGATTCGAATCCAAATACCTCAACCGCTCCACTTGTTCTCTTTGGTCCCTCCCCTATGGTCCCTCCGTGACACGCTCTACACCAACAAAGTCGGTGCCAAAGTCAATGGACAGTCCCAACAGCCAATAAGAACAGAGAATCTCAGCCTCGCTCTGATTGGTCAAAGTGTACAGCTCATGTTAATTTTGACCAATCAGAAATCACATACCCCAGCTTAAACTGACAGATGAAAGTTGCTGGTATGATTCCTATTCTGTGTTTGTCTCAATTTTCTTCCACCACTACTAGACAAAGTGATCCTGATCAAGGAGAACAAGTCCTGGGGGGAAGCCTTAGATTACTGCAGAGATAACCACTATGACATGGTCTCCGTCACTAGCCCCGGGGAGCAGCTATACGTCCAAGAGAAAGCCCGAGAGGCCGGCACTCCCTACGTCTGGCTGGGACTGCGCTACACCTGCACCCTGGATTTCTGGTTCTGGATCAGCGACGAAGTGGTCGAATATGAGAACTGGAACGAGACTGAAACAGACAGCTGTGGCCTCGCTGGAGCCATGGACAGAGAGGGAAAACACCAGTGGTTCAAAAAGCCTGATGAGATGAAGTTTCATTTTATCTGTACAACGTGTTAAAAGTACCAAGCCCCAACCACAGCGAGTTCTACCAGCATCCAATGCGCAAAGTGACACAAAATGTAATTCACCGAGTGGCCACTACGAGGTGGTTCCCAAAAGTGAGCAATTTTTTGTTGACTAACTTGTTAGATTAGTTTTCACAGTCTTATTAAACCTATTTACAGCCTGGTTTAAAAAAAACGTTCTAGTCAGTATGTTTAGTTCATATCTCCATGACAACACTGAGGGGGCTGAATTTTTTTTAGCAGGCTAGTTTTTATTTTATTGGAGGTTAAACTGTATGAATAATTAGGGGGCGCGGTCTCTTGAGTGACAGCTAGCCGCCCGTTGTCCCTCACTTTGCCTCGGAGGTACAGGTCACATCAATGCCCGTTTGGATGCAGTTGGGATAACTGAGGTCAGCCCAGATGCTACTATCTATGGTTAAAACCCATCCTCCTCACTGGCGGCAGACTCTTACATCATTGATTCACTTTGTATTTGCTGGTTTATTAGTTTAGAAGATATTTGTTCTTTATATAAAGTGTGTTCTTTTGGTTCTGGGAAACGTAGTAATAACGACTTGGGGATGATTATTATTTGCATTTTTCAAAGCTTTTATTGATAGTGTGGAGAGACAGAGATGAAATGGGGCAGAGAGGGGAATGACACGCAGAGAAGGACCGCATGCTCTCACCAATACACAACCAGGTATATGTTTTTAAGTGTGGATTTGTATGTACCTTTTATTTTTTCTGTTTATTTGTTCCTATCCTATGTAATTCAGAACATGTTATTTGCTGTCACATTAGTGAGGGGAGTTTGCCGAACATTTTATACTCAATGTGGAATATATTTTGTTGTGGTGGTTACAATCTGGTGATGGGTAGCCTATATCATTTTGCAAAACCATATTTGTGTGATACTATATATTTGGAGTTGTGTTGCTTGAATACATTGATAATGTTGTATCTGGAAAAATAATGGTTTAAAAAAATTAAACTTAAATAAAAAAAAGCTTCGCGGATTTGTATGGGACGAACATTCCAGAGGAAAAGGGGGCTTGGCAGGAATACGCTTTATAGCCTAATGAAAAACTGTGTGTAATACAACAGAGCCATATGAATAAATAAAGCCTATTATAGGCTATATAAAAAGCATAAGTAGGCTTATGTTTACGCGCGACTACGTGTTGTGCTGGCCCAGCAAAATATCCGATTACATAACAAGCAATTTACCTGTGGCTTTTTTTTGTTGCGGAAACCATGGATACGGTTGTGTAAAAATGTAGCTTATTTCAGAAATAAAAATAAAATTAGTTTTCGAGGCTATATTAAACTGTAGGCCTATGTGGGTTTCTCCCAAACGCTCCAGACTTATTTTTTTTACACACACGACTCTGTGATGTAGCCTATTGCACCAGGCATCATAATATGGCTTTATACGAGTGGAAACTAAGGTTTAGCTACAAAATGTGAGAAAAAATATCAAATAGCCTAAATAAATGTGGTGTTTAGGCTATATTTACCTGTGTGTGGGTTAATCGGCAGACTTATTTGTACACACGACTATGTTTTGTAGCCTATTGCACCCACCAGTATATTGCATATCTATATTGCTGAAAACTGTGGACGTATAGCCTAATGGTGTAAAAATGTGAATGAAAAATTGAAAAAAATGTGGCGGTAATTTTGGTGGGGAAAAGGGTGTTATATTTACCTCTCTGTGGGTATATCGACCAGGCTAAAAGGCGAGCTGATCCGCGGCCATGTTTTATTTTTTTTTAACCTTTATTTATACAGATAAATCCCATTGAGACCGAAGACTCTTAAAAGGGAGACCTGTTTTCCTTTCCCACGTTACCATTCACACACACATTCGTACACCGATAGCAGGCTAACTATCGACATTCACACGAGGCAAGGTGGGTGAAGTGTCTTGCCCAAGGACACAACAACTATGATACAGGTGGCAGGGCGGGGATCGAACCTCCAACCCTTTGATCACCGGCTGACCCGCTCTACCACCTGAGCCACAGTTATTGGGAGGATGGAGCCCCAGACATCTTCTCATCCTCTCAACAAGTCTTTTGTTTCTCCTCCTTAGAGACGCGCGCAACTCAAGATTTGTAAACAACTTCATATTCAAGTTAATTTAGTGTTTGTATTTTCTTATCTATTTTATGATTGACAGTTGTGGAAGAAATACTTCATTACAATATTGTCAATATCAGGGGCGTCTCTAGGTTTTAGGAACAGGGGGGCTTAGCCCCAAGGAGATGCACAGAATGTGAGCGAACGTTTAATTTCACCAGAGCCGGCCCAAGCCTTCAGGGGGCCCTAAGTGAAATATGATTAGGGGGCCCCTCTCCGATTGTAGCGCTGCTGAAACTATAGATCTTTGTTAAATATCATTCACACATCCAGTGTTTTCTGCTAGTGCCTCCACTGTGCAGCTGTGCGAAAATAATAGCCAGCTGAGATCCTTACCCTCCTAGGGGGGTCCGTGGTTTTGCCCCCCCGGGAGATTTTTTTAACTTTTTTAGAGTGAAATGCATGAATCTGGTGCAATTTGAGAGGAAAATTAAGAGGCTAAATCTGAGAAATTTTGTGTGAACAAATCATTTGGAGACACTGGGTCAGATGAATTAGAAGCTATTGAAGAAGGACACATGGATTTTCCATAAAATATTAATATAAAATAAAATATTATGCATGGTCCTCTGGGATGGGCTTGGAGCTCTTTTTCTTTTACGGAACATATTTCTCTGTAATATAATGAATGCATTTAAATGCAGTGAGAGGAACGAAGCATAAGAACTCTTGTCCAGCTATCTTTTTTTTCCACAGACGAGGCTGAAGGCTATAGACTATACACAGTGCATGGGCAACTGAGGCAGCCCCATTTCCAATTGTTTTTAAATAAACTCAATACACACTGAGTGCAACCTAGGTTGCAGGGAAAACGTGGACTGGATTTCAGTGTAGGCGTGCTCTATATGAACAAGTGGAATGGACTGGATAGCGACGCACTGACTCTGACTCTCTACCGCTTCCACTATGAAGTGAAGGGAAACTAAGATTCATGATCACATTTAAGTTAATAATAGCTGGTTTATTTATTTAAACTCATAGTCTGGACACATTATATTGAATTATTATTATTTTTTTTTAAATAAATAAACATAAAATTATTTAAGGGGGCTTAAGAATATTTTAGGGGGGCTGAAGCCCCCCTAAAATAGGCCTAATGACGCCACTGGTCAATATGATCAATATGTTGAAAAAACTATCTTATAAAAGCGATGTAAACAAAGGCAGACAACGAACAACTTTTTTTTGTCACTTACATTTTTTTAAAAGATTATCTGTTGGCATTTTTATCAGCCAGTTTGGAGAGACAGAACTGAAATGGGTCAGTACATGCTATAAATATATACAATGTTGGTTAAAATAAAACAAATGCACCACAGCCCAAAAAAAAAACAGAAATTTCAAATTAACGTTTCTATTCGTATAAACCTGGAGACATTTACTTGGTGAAAACTTTCAAAAAAAAGTTTACATTTTATAAAGTGGGTTCCAAAGGCAAAGAAACCTCCCTGGAAAAAATGAAGAGACCAGTCTGTATTTTTTTTCTTAAATCTTCATCTCTACATAACTTATTGAAAATGCTCTTAATGACAATATTTTTTATTGTGAATTTGGTAGAAATGTTGTCAGTAGTTTATAGTATAAAACCAAAATGTCCATTCTACTCAAACATAGGCCTTTAAATAGTAAAACGAGAGACACTGAACATTTGGAGTGTTCTCTTAATTTTTTCCGGAGCTGGACTCATGTCCACATTAGGTGTCATGCTCCGCTGCAAACCACAGTGTGCACTAGTTTTGACTAGAGCTATATTTCCGCCTCTGGTCAAGTAATGGCAGCGTTTGTTCTTGTTTGCTACTTTGTGTTCATGCAAATGTGTTGTTTTTCCAGGAACGTTGATATGTCACAGATGGTAGATTAAAATATGCTCTGGGAAGTTCCCAGGGCATATTTTATTAATGTCTACATACAGCCCCGGAACAAATTTAGAGACCAATTAAGAGTCCGGATTTTTCTTAAATCTTTATCTCTTCATGACTTATTGAAAATGCTCTATATGACAATATTTATATTGTGAATTTGGTAGAAATGTTGTCAGTAGTTTTCATAATAAAACCAAAATGTTCGTTTTACTCAAACGTATGCCCCTAAAGAGTAAAACAAGAGACACTGAAAATTTGGAGTGTTCTCTGAATTTTTTCCAGAGCTAGGTTTCATATAATATTTGTTATACATAATATTTGTTATAACATACAGCTCTCTCCAGAGCTGTATGCTAATGCATTTTTTTTATCTGTGTTTGTTTGCTACTTGTTTCATGTGTTTAATGTGCGCTGTCCCTTCTATACAAAGAAATCTATTTATTTTTTTTTTAATTTAAAAAAAGTGTGCTAAAGAACATGGACTTGTTTGTCAGGTACGGATATTTTCCTGGGAATGATGAAATCTAAAATTTCAATATTCAAATGCTGACGTCGATGTGGCAACCTGTAGATAACATAACCAGGGTCAATAGACGGTTGTGAGCAGTCATCAGAGCAGCGTCAACTTGAGCAGAGCTGGAATCACAAGATGTAAGTTTGTAACTGTCTTTGTGACTGTTTCTCTCTGTCTGTCTATCTGTCTGTCTGTCTGTCTGTCTATCTATCTATTTATCTATTTGAGATAGTTTTTTAACCAACTTATCATCTAACTTTATTAATTCAACCGTCTATATAAAGCTCCGGAAAAAATTAAGAGACCAGTCAGGATTTTGTTTTAAATCTTCATCTGTACATAACTTATTGAAAATTATCTTGTTGTCAGTAGTTTATATAGAATAAAACCAAAATGTTCATTCTACTCAAACATATGCCTATAAATAGTAAAACGAGAGACACTGAATATTTGGAGTGGTCTCGTCATTTTTTCAGGAGCTGTATATGTATTCTGTTTCACTAACACTAGCTTTCAGTTTTTATGCTCCACATATCTGGAACAAACTCCCAGAAAACTTGAGGTCTGCTGCAACTCTCAGCTCCTTTAAATCAAGTCTGAAGACTTTTCTGTTTCCCTTTTAACCTGTAAATGTTTTATTTCTATTCATTCACTTTTTTAACGTGTATTATGTATTTTAATCTTGCCCCTGTAAAGCACTTTGAATGGCCTCGTGTCTGAATTGTGCTATAGAAATAAACTTTCCTTGCCTTAAATTCAGTTTCATCTGACAGAGCCAAGATGCAGCGGAGTCAGGTTCTGCTCATTCTGATGGGTAAGTGGATCATCTTATCAGCTCTATTCAGCACCACAGCTCACAAGTTAAAAAACATTTCTACAGCTTCATATTAAAGGAATACTTCACCCATACGGAACCGGCGTTCTATCATTATAAAATCGCATTTCTTTTTTTTTATAGATTTTTTTTGGCATTTTCAAGCTTTATTAGACAGTACAGAGTTGAAATGGGGAGACAGGGAGAGAGAGAGGGGGGATGACCTGCAGTAAAGGTCCACGGGTCGGATTTGAACCCGCCACCGGAGCGCCCCAATAAAATAGCTATTATAATATAATGAATGAGGTTTTTCTTCCCTCAGTCTTCCCTTGGCCCAGCTGTCCTGTTAATCCTAACCCTACATTTTTACTAGTGTGATGTCACACATGGGAAAATGTAGTTTTTTTTTTCATGCTATATCAGACCTAAACACTAAACAGTATTTTCTCTGGTTTTTAGCTCAGTGTTCTTTCCTCACATGTCAACTCTACGAGTACCACTTTGTTAAAGGGCCCAAGAGCTGGGCTGATGCCCGAGAGTATTGTAAGAAAAAGTACAAAGACCTGGCCACAGTGTATGACAACACAGAGGGACTCAGAGAAGCTACGGAGCATGAAGAAGAAGAAGCCTGGATTGGGCTGCACAAAGTAAGTGACATTTTTGGCGAAAATGACTTTTATACCTATATCATTTTAAAGGTCTTGATAAGTTCTATCAAATGGTAAAAGAATAACGTCACTAAACATTTTACTTTTTGAAATAAAGGCTGAAAACATAAAGGCGTAAGAGAAAACCTTCAGTTGAGCTTTGTGCACAAAAGGCGTAAGTGCATTAAAAATAGACTAAAAGAGCTGCAATATGGAGGGGTTAGAGATAAGACCAACATTTATACTACAGAAAAAGAGTTATTGAATATGTTTGGAGAATTTGATATACCCTACATATGCTGGAGAAAATATGGACACCAAAATAAACATTTAATTTTTAATTGTATTTCAATTAATATATATTTTTATTTTATTTTTTGAATATGAATTCCTTGAAGCCTAATCTCTATTAAAGAAGAGTTGCTTCCATATGTGGTTGTTTAAAAAAAAAGTACTATCAATAAAAAGTTTGTTTTTGCTCTCCTGTAAAATTCTGAAAATGTCACTAACGCCCTTTTTGCTCCAAGCCCTTTAACGGAGAGGAACACTGGGTATGGCACTGGTCCCTGCCAGGGGAGGAGTACGATGCAGATGAGAGTCAGTGGCACCCTAACGAACCCAATAATCCACATACTGAGCACTGTGCAACGATAGAACCCCATAAACAATGGGATAACCACAGATGTGATACAGATCTCCCATTTATCTGCTACAATGGTAAGAATGTTTAGCTAATACTGCTTTTTCTGTAGCCTGGAAATCCAGACCTGCCACTAGGCGCTGACTAATTAAATTTGCTGCGCCTGTTGGTCTGGACACTCTCTATTGAAGCTCATTAAATATGTCAAGAAATCCTGAGCTACCAATCAAATCGTTCTTTCTGATATGGGCGGGCCAGAGCCCTATGTATGGTGCTCTGGGGCGGACGTAACCGGATGACGACAGTGACGTGCATACGCCGTCGAAGCCGTGATAGTAAACATCAAAGATAGCTTCGGATATGTTGTGTGAGTTTGAGACGGCTTTGGCCTCGACCCTTTACGATTTGGAAGACGGCACTCAAATCTTTCATTAGCAAGAAAGAGGAATGTTCTGTTTGGCCGACCGACCACGGCAAACGTTTAATTTAACAGTTAATCCCGCTGTTCGCTAAACGAACGGGGCTTAATACGTCACGTTGTGCATCGCTCTGATTGGTTGTAGTGTTATCCAACTGCGTGCAGTGGCATTTCAAATGCCCGCGTAGGAGCCGCCCCTTGAGTTGGGGAGGTCTATTGATCGTGGCCAGACCCTCTATCGTTCTAGATATGGGTCTGGATTTCCAGGCTATTTTTGTGAGAAAAGGTTCATTTTCACCTATACTTCAAGATACGTAGGGTGATGGAAGTTTGTTTTGGTTTACTCCAGGCACAGCAAAGAATCCAAAACGTTCTAGATTTCATTTGAATCATGAACCAAAGAAATGGGCCGAGGCTCAGAAATACTGCAGGGAACATCACACCGACCTCATCAGTGGACTCAGTCAGTTAAAGGTGAAGTAAGCGGATTTATTTATGTTAATATAAGTGTTAAATCGCTCTTTATTCATGCAGCGATCACTTATAAAGTGTGCGCGTTTCATAAAGCCGATCTCTCAGTCACTCGCTCTGCATGTAATCGGTAAATAAACTTTTCGGGGATCCCACTACTGATAACCAATCAGAAGAGAGAACACTACAAACCGGTGTGAGTACCAGATATGCTCGGCTGCCAGATAAGCTCGGGTTGCACAATGATGACGCACTTCCTGTAAATTATATTCAAATAAACTTCAAAAAAACAGTTTTCCCTGCCTTCTCCTGAAGCAAAAATGTATTTACTGTATTAAAACCAACATTAAGCTTACAAGTTTGGCATTCGCCTTTTATTAAATAAAACAGAGAAAAAAGTTTCATGTTCGGGCTGTATTGAACGCTCTCGCGAGATCTCTTGTATCGCCGCGTGATCTTGGGGACAATAATTACGTATTCCACAATCCCTTTGCTATTCCGAGCGATAGCTTATCTATTTTTTCCGAAAACTACACGTACTCTCTTTCCACATGTATCTTTATTGTAATGTTTATATTGTGAATGATAATATTATAATAGATTGCAGTTTGCAATAGATTCGTAAGAAAGAAGTGGATCTCGCGTAGTACAGGAAGTGCGTCATCATTATGCAACCCGAGCTAATCTGGCAGCCGAGCATATTTGGTACTCAAACCGGCACCCGTCTCACTGCCGGTGCACGTGCAGAGCGACAGATGGGTGAATGTTTATGCGCCTACAATGGCGGAGCAGGTCAAAATCCTTCCCAATGTCTGTTTTGATGGTTTTTATCATGTTTTATCACAAGTATGGATCTGAGATGATGCTAGATAACTCGCTGTTTGAAGACCGCAGTGCATTAATGTGGTGACGTAAGGACGAGCGAGGGGACTGCTAACTGCAGTAACTGACAGGAAGTTATCTAAACTGACCATTCCACTTACTGAACCTTTAAAGGAAGCCCAGCAGTATTTAACCCTGAATGAAAGCATGTGGATCGGCCTGTTCAGAGACACCTGGACGTGGGCAGCTGGCAGTAATTCTTCTTTCAGAAACTGGGAGCAGGGGGAACCTGGATATGGGGTGAACGCTGCTGAACTGAGACAAAAGAAGTGTGCCACCGTGTTAAAGAGCTCTGGGAAATGGGCCTCTGCCAACTGTGCCAAAAAAAAACCCTTCGTCTGCTATGACGGTGAGTTATGCAAAAGTTCTATCTATCTCAACTGTTTTCTCTCCATAGGAAGACACACACACACGCGCACACACACACACACACACACACACACACACACACACACACACACACACACACACACACACACACACACACACACACACACACACACACACATAGCATTGTTTCATCTTTCCTGAGTGTTCAAAATCCATATCCATATATATATGTAAGTTGCTGGTATGATTCCTATCCTGTGTTTGTCTCCATTTTCTTCCACTGCTAGACAAAGTGACCCTGATCAAGGAGAACAAGTCCTGGGGGGAAGCCTTAGATTACTGCAGAGATAACCACTATGACCTGGTCTCCATCACTAGCCCCGGGGAGCAGCTATACGTCCAAGAGAAAGCCCGAGAGGCCGGCACTCCCTTCGTCTGGCTGGGACTGCGCTACACCTGCACCCTGGATTTCTGGTTCTGGATCAGCGACGAAGTGGTCGAATATGAGAACTGGAACGGGACTGAAACAGACAGCTGTGGCCACGCTGGAGCCATGGACAGAGAGGGGAAACACCAGTGGTTCAAAAAGCCTGATGAGATGAAGTTTCATTTTATCTGTACAACGTGTTAAAAGTACCAAGCCCCAACCACAGCGAGTTCTACCAGCATCCAATGTGCAAAGTGACACAAAATGTAATTCACCGAGTGGCCACTACGAGGTGGTACCCAAAAGTGAGCAATTTTTTGTTGACTAACTTGTTAGATTAGTTTTCACAGTCTTATTAAACCTATTTACAGCCTGGTTTAAAAAAAACGTTCTAGTCAGTATGTTTAGTTCATATCTCCATAACAACACTGAGGGGGCTGAATATTTTTTAGCAGGCTAGTTTTTGTTTTATTGGAGGTTAAAATGTATGAATAATTAGGGGGCGCGGTCTCTTGAGTGACAGCTAGCCGCCCGTTGTCCCTCACTTTGCCTCGGAGGTACAGGTCACATCAATGCCCGTTTGGATGCAGTTGGGATAACTGAGGTCAGCCCAGATGCTACTATCTATGGTTAAAACCCATCCTCCTCACTGGCGGCAGACTCTTACATCATTGATTCAGTTTGTATTTGCTGGTTTATTAGTTTAGAAGATATTTGTTCTTTATATAAAGTGTGTTCTTTTGGTTCTGGGAAACATAGTAATAACGACTTGGGGATGATTATTATTTGCATTTTTCAAAGCTTTTATTGATAGTGTGGAGAGACAGAGATGAAATGGGGCAGAGAGGGGAATGACACGCAGAGAAGGACCGCATGCTCTCACCAATACACAACCAGGTATATGTTTTTAAGTGTGGATTTGTATTTACCTTTTATTTTTTCTGTTTATTTGTTCCTATCCTATGTAATTCAAAACATGTTATTTGCTGTCACATTAGTGAGGGGAGTTTGCCGAACATTTTATACTCAATGTGGAATATATTTTGTTGTGGTGGTTTCAATCTGGTGATGGGTAGCCTATATCATTTTGCAAAACCATATTTGTGTGATACTATATATTTGGAGTTGTGTTGCTTGAATAAATTGATAATGTTGTATCTGGAAAAATAATTAAACTTAAATAAAAAAAAGCTTCGCGGATTTGTATGGGACGAACATTCCAGAGGAAAAGAGGGTTTGGCAGGAATACGCTTTATAGCCTAATGAAAAACTGTGTGTAATAGAACAGAGCCATATGAATAAATAAAGCCTATTTTATATAAAAAGCATAAGTAGGCTTATGTTTACGCGCGACTACGTGTTGTGCTGCACCAGCAAAATATCCGATTACATAACAAGCATTTTACCTGTGGCTTTTTTTTGTTGCGGAAACCATGGATACGGTTGTGCAAAAATGTAGCTTATGTCAGAAATAAAAATAAAATTGGTTTTCGAGGCTATATTAAACTGTATGTGGGTTTCTCCCAAACACTCCAGACTTATTTTTTTTTACACACACGACTCTGTGATGTAGCCTATTGCACCAGGCATCATAATATGGCTTTATACAGGTGGAAACTAAGGTGTACCTAGCTACACAATGTGAATAAAAACAATCAAAAATCAAGTATAGAAATGCGGTGCTTAGGCTATATTTACCTGTGTGTGTGTTAATCGGCAGACTTATTTGTACACACGACTATGTTTTGTAGCCTATTGCACCCACCAGCATATTGCATAGGCTATCTATATTGCTGAAAACTGTGGACGTACAGCCTAATGGTGTAAAAATGTGAATGAAAAATTGAAAAAAATGTGGCGGTAATTTTGGTGGGGAAAAGGGTGTTATATTTACCTCTCTGTGGGTATATCGACCAGGCTAAAAGGCGAGCTGATCCGCGGCCATGTTATTGGGAGGATGGAGCACCAGACATCTTCTCATCCTCTCAACAAGTCTTTCGTTTCTCCTCCTTAGAGACGCGCGCGACTCTCACTTACACACACACACACACACGTGACTTCACAAAATAACAATAATGTTAAAATGTGTAGAATTTAAAGCGCTCTGTAGGCTCCCGAACGCGGTGTTTTCCAGTTGTGGACTCGACTGAGGCTTATTTTTATATTTAATTGTTAATGATGCTCTGTGTCTATGTGTGTGTACGTGTGTGACGCGACGTTGGTGTTTCAAATGGTGGCGCCCTCTCCTGGACAGATTATGAAATAAAATGAAAAACGTAAACAACCTCGCTACAGGTCCTTTACAGTGGCTGAGCTGCAGATTTTGATATTACGTAATAGGTAGGATTTATTCATATGCAAATAGAGTTTTAAAAGATGTATAGGCTCATCTCATATCGCTATATAAAACAATTTGATTACTCAATGAAAGCCTCTGTTTTGATTTATTTATAAAAATACACAATTCGGTGTCAAATGAATCTTGTACCTTAATATCAGCGTTCATATTAGTTTAGATAAATTAAATTATACTGTATTACATTTTCTTTTTATTTGTAAATTTATTTGTATTTATCTGTTTAGTCTGATTTTTTTTTAGATAATTAATTTTTGATTTTTTTTTTCAAGGAACACAAACACACAACTGAATAAGTGAACACACAAACAAAAGACCAAATAAAATAAACAACAAACAAGGCGTACTCTACTTTACAGGTTTCTAAGGACATTTTTTGTTTAGTATGATTATGATTGGTTTAATTTAGATAAATAAAATATAATAAAACTAATATTGTTTTGTTATTTCACTGTTATATTTTATTTTAATCATAAAAAAACACGGATTTTTAGAGGAGGATCGTGAACGGTTCATGACGTAAGCAGTTTGCGACGGCGACGCACATGTGGACAGAGAAGAGGAAAACATGGCGGCGGACAGACTTCAGTTCCATGAGATGGGCTTAGACGACCGTCTGTTAAAGGTAAAAGCTCACTGACAATTATCACGATAGGCGAAATAAACATTCATGGGAAGTTTGAAGACCCAACTGGAGTTTAAAAAGGTTTAAAAACGAAAGAGAAATTGAAGACACGCTACGTAAACACACGTGAACTATCTCAGATGTAAAATGAAGACAGACGGACCTAAATTGAAATGTAACTACTCTTGTTCTGTGTATAATGTGTGTTACCTTCTTCTCAGCGATATTAGGCTTTTCATGTGTGTAAGAATTGGGAAAGCAGTTCGATAGTTTTAGTTTAATGTGATGAAAAGCAGATACGTTTATATTGATGTCTATCTATCTATCTATCTATCTATCTATCTATCTATCTATCTATCTATCTATCTATCTATCTATCTATCTATCTATCTATCTATCTGTCTGTCTGTCTGTCTGTCTGTCTGTCTGTCTGTCTGTCTGTCTGTCTCTATCTGAAATGTATCACAATAGAAGGAATAAACAGTTAGAGACACTTTGAACCAACAACTGGAGGTTAAAATGGTTTCAAAATTGAAGAAAAGATAAATTAACGTGACGTAAACACACGTGAACTATCAGGTCTGTAACGTCAAGAAAAGATTTAAATAACTTCTGTTTTTGTATCTATAATGAATTTTACTTCCTTCTCAGTGTGACAAAAAAACCTTTCTGTGAGTTTGAATTGTGAAACCATTTCTATAGTTTTAGTTTAAACTGATCAAAGGTATATTAAAGCGTATGTATGCATGGAAAGTAGTATCTGTATATTATATTATGAAGCAGAGAGCCTTACGCTTTCATTCATGTAAAACCTTAAAAAGGGTTTTTTGTTAACGCATATCATAGATGATAAATTGACGAAATTGAGGTTAGTGTCAATATATGAAGATGGTGATTTTTTTTGTGATCAATGATGTAGCTGTGAATTCAGTGTATGTTGTTACAATGTGAATGTATATTTCTAATGTGTATAATGTCATCATTTTGAAACCCTAGTCAGCCCTCTGAAAAGTTGCTATAGATACACGTCTAGGTTAAGATGGCATTAGTGCAAAAGCTTGTATATCCTATAGGCCAATAGGTAATTTATTCATTTCTATGTATTTTTGTATCTCCTTTTTATACTGTATTATGTGTTATATGGACCTGTGTCTGCAATAAAAGCTTTATTATCATATATTGCAGACACCAGCCCAGGTCTGCAACCGCCTGCAATATGATACATTATACACATTAGAAATACATATAATATACATACATACACATTATTTGATCTTACTTTGTTAAAAAGGTGTGTTAAGTTCATTAAGTTATTTACTGGAATAAATATATAATGTATTATTATCCCAGGCGGTAGCAGACCTGGGCTGGTCCAGTCCCACTCTGATCCAGGAGAAAGCCATCCCTCTGGCTCTGGAGGGGAAAGATCTTCTGGCTCGAGCTCGCACCGGCTCGGGGAAGACGGCCGCGTACGCTGTGCCCGTTATCCAGAGAATACTCAACTCCAAACAGGTCAGTGGCATTTCCTTTTAAAGGTGTGTAACAGTGTGTAACTCTGGGTGTGTCAAAGAAGTGAAACAGGTTTGTTTTTATACCTGAAAAAAAAAACTTTCCTCACAGGAAAATGTAGATCCCTGGAACACTGTTTGAAGTTAGAAAGCTTCCTGAAAAGTTACTGTTTCACTGTTGTTGTTGTTGTTTACAGCAGCAGGGCCCACAGTTTGGTTTACAAACATATTATAGTCTTGCGTTTGGTTCCAGGTTCCTCAATTTTTTAATTCATGATGATAGAATTATTCAATACTAAGAATTGCATGAAGAGAACATATGTGTTTTGTAAACTGTAAACAGGCTTTGCAACTGTAAACAAATCCCCCTCCTCTGAAACTGTATATTGTTTTGCAGCAGTTCCTGTGTCCCGTGACCCTGTACATTGTGTTTATTGCGTATTTATTGTGTTATTTTGTGTGTTTTCCTTGTCCTGTCCCTCAGACCGTGCGCGAGCAGGACGTGCGCGCTCTCATCCTCATCCCGACCAAAGAGCTGGGTCAGCAGGTCCAGGCCATGATCAGACAGCTAACGGCTTTCTGCTGCAGAGACGTCAGAGTGGCTGATATCTCCGGGAAGCAAGACCTCTCCGCTCAGAGGTAGGACACACTTAACCCATTGATGACTATAGCAATCTAGGATGCATGTCCTTAATGCCTGAGGGTTTTCTGAAAAAATAGTACGAATTGTCAAGTCTACCAAAACCTTAATATCTAAGCCTGTGTAGCACATAGAAACATGAAATAAAATACATTTAAAAGTTAAGGTTCACAGGTTTTATTTAAACATGCTCCCGTAGCGCTTACACACCAACAAATTTTTCTAAAAATCGTCAAAATTAGATGGGGGAGAAAAAAAAGAATAAATAATATAAAATATTTTGTGTGATTTTCGTCAGTAGCCTATAGTGGACCTTGATTCTGCGCACAAAACGCCACTAACTGTTCTGTAATACACTATCGCTGACACAGCCGGCTTATTTTTTATTATTATTTTGTTTTATTTTAAATTTTAAATTTTTTTGATTGATGTGATTTTTGCCAAACCACACAACTTTTGGGTGATCACGTGGTCTTAAAAAATCAGCAAAACCCACCTCATGTATATTTGAACCAATGACAGTGCATTCTATGCTGCACATGCCATGAAAATTAGATAAAGTAACAATGCTGCACGATGCAGCATCAGGCAGGAGAGGCAATGTGGCATCGCGCAGCAGCCGTCATCAATGGGTTAACATAATCATATTTCACTGAATAAACTGATATCAATGCATTCGTATATACACAAAGGTTTTCTACTAATATTTAAATTAAGACAAAAACTAATGTTTCTAAGACTTGTCTGAGTATGAGTCTGTTCTGTCAAGTTTTTACTGGCAATTTGACATCTTAAATCTTTAAAAAATGTATTGTATAAATATGAATAATTTGATGCACATTATGTAAATAGTTGTTTAAAACTGAAATTCATAGCAGATAGTTATGAGCAGTTGAATAAGGGGTGTAGGGGAATACATAAGCTTTGTCTTCCTCTCACTCCTTTTCAGACACAGACACTACATTTATTTTATTATTTATTTATGACACTTAATAATTATTCTTGTTTCGTGTTATGTGTATTTGTATGAAGTGTCATACTTGCTTTTTTAAATTTTTATAAATGTTTTGTCCAAAATAAAGACGAAATTAATGAATGAGCGTGTATAGCAATTTGGGATCGTTTTTTCACAATGAAAAGTGCTCTGCAAATCAAGTGTTTTACTGCCTTCTTCTTAATATTCATCTGTATTGTGTGTTTCCAGGCCGATCTTGATGGAGAAGCCAGACATCGTGGTGGGGACCCCGGCGCGGGTGCTGGCCCACCTGAGTGCAGGAAACCTGGGCCTCAGCTGCTCTCTGGAGATGCTGGTGGTGGACGAGGCTGACCTGCTCTTCTCCTTTGGGTTCGAGGCCGATCTCAAGAACCTGCTGTGGTGAGAACGATTTACTGTAAATGATGTATTGACATTTCAACATTTTCTCTGAACAGCTCCGCAAAACATTAAGAGATCGGCCTGGATTTTTCTCAAATCTTCATCTCTACATTACTTATTTAGAAATGCTCTTACAAAAGATGTAATGGAATTTGGTAGAGATGTTGTCAGTAGTTTGTAGAATAAAACCAAAATGTTCATTCTACTCAAACCAAGAGAGACATTGAACAATTCAAGTGGTCTTTTTATTTTTTCCAGAGTTGTATATCCACATTCACACGTAATCACTGTTAAAGGGGAACGTGGGCAATACCAGTTTAAAATACTACGATATTATTTTTTTAGCCCATATCAATCAGCCCTACATAACAGAAATATAACATGGTTTGTGAAGGTTTTTTTGCCAACAGAAAGACATTTTTTATTTGTTTTTTTTTTGTTTTTCCACAAGACTTCTTAACGGAAAAAAAAAACTCCGTCTCTATCCTTATTTCAATCTGAGAAAAGCTCAGTTTGTGATGGGAAAACAACAACAACATTTATTGTTTATTCTCCCTTCAAATGATCCTGTTCTGTGTTAAATGTTTTGTTGTTGTTTTCCCCCAGCCACCTGCCAAAGATCTATCAGTCCTTCCTGATGTCGGCTACGTTCACTGAAGACGTTCAGGCTTTAAAGGAGCTGCTGCTACACAACCCGGTAAAGTTGTTTACACACACACACACACACGCACACACACACACACACACACACACACACACACACACACACACACACACACACACACACACACACACACACACACACACACACACACACACACACACACACACACACACAGGGCTTCTACAGAGTCTGGAAAAGTATAAAAAAAAGTCTGGAATTTAATTTGTGTTATTTCCAGGGATTGGATGAATATAGAAAAATAATGTGTGTTTCTAGACTATTGCCCCTCCTCGCTAAAATCTAAATCTCTTTGAAAATAAAGCTAGATGTAAATTGTGAAATCTTTTGACATCACATCGTCAAACAAGCCTTGTCTGCATTTAGCGGTTAAAGCTGGGGTATGTGATTTCTGATTGGTCAAAATTAACATGAGCGGTACACTTTGACCAATCAGAGCGAGGCTCCGATTCTGTAAAAAAAAATTGGCTATTATTGGGACTGTCCATCCACTTTGGCACGACTTTGTTGGTGTAGAGCGTGTCAGGGAGGGACCATAGGGGAGGGACCAAAGAGAACAAGTGGAGCGGTTGAGGTATTTGGATTCAAATCTCTATCCCAACTGCCATTTTCTCCCCAAATCCTCCACCCCAGCTTTAACATGCTTGTTAACAGTTGTATTTTAAAGCCATTTATTGACATAATAAGCATCTAACTGTTTGTATTTAGAGGTCAAATATGGACTGAAAAATATACACACACAATCTGAAAAGGTAGAAATGCTGCAATGACAGACGTTGCCTACTTACTTCTGTCGTCCTTATATTGTGTGTGCACTTGTCTAATTCTTCTTCTACTTATTTAATTAAAGGTGATCTTGAAGCTGCAGGGCTCCCAGCTGCCTGACAGCAGCCAGCTGCAGCAGTACAGTATTAAATGTGAAGAAGAAGAGAAGTTCCTGCTGATCTACACGCTCCTCAGGCTGAGGCTGGTGCAGGGCAAGACGCTGGTGTTCGTGGGCGCGGTCGACCGCAGCTACAGACTCAAACTGTTCCTGGAGCAGTTTGGGATTCCTGCCTGTGTGCTCAACTCTGAGCTGCCAGTGCACTCACGGTGAGAACAGTGACTTTATTGTTTAAAATAGTTTTTGTATGTGAATTCTAACAATGAGAGATGCACACCTGTCCAACATTTCCCCACATATAATTCAATTATAATCTCAAACGTTATTTTTCTGCTTTTTCATTTTTTTTATCTTGCTTCTTTTATTCGCTTTTAAATGTTTTATGTATTCTAATCTTGCCCCTGTAAAGCACTTTGAGTGGCCTTGTGTCTGAATTGTGCTATATAAATAAACTTGCCTTGCCTTGCCTTGCCTTGCTCACAAAAACACAATTGACTTTTGCACCAAATATCTTTAGTTTAGTGTGTTCAGCATAAAGTATTTGTGCATTTATAGAGATAGGGGCAGCACGGAAACCTTTGGACCAATCAAAGGGGCTCGTTTGACAGTTCTATACTGTAGATTAGACTTATAGGCTCGATCAAAGATGGTGGTTGATAGGATAATAATAATTTTAAAAAATGCACAGCTTTACAATTAGTCTATTGTCTTCACAATGGCATGAATAGGAGCACATTCAAAATCCAGTTGATGGCATGGACACCTCCTTAACAGGGACTGCAGTAGCACAAATTCAAGATGAAATTGCTGTCAAGCTAAACAGATTTGCTGCCCCAGTTATCCATATTGTAGATGCATTTATTGTAAAATGTCTATTGTCTCTCTGCAGGTGTCACATCATCACCCAGTTTAACCAGGGCTTCTATGATTACATCATCGCTACAGACGAGACGAGTCTGAACGACCCGACCGCTCCTCCTGCTGCTGCTGCTACCGGGAAAGGAAAGAAGAAGAAGAACGCAGACAAGGCCGGGAAGTGAGTAGAGTAGGATTTATTTTTTTAATACGCTGAACCAAAAATCTCAACTTCTAAAGCACTTACATCAAGTAAACTTCCCATGATCATTCTCAGCACTATTCTGAAGGTTATTACAGAAGGATTTGTACATATTTTGTTAACTCTCTGATTTATCATATATTTAGTTTAATTTTTTTTTTGAAAATGCATTTTTAAGAGCTCTGCATAGTATTTTTTAATTTTATGAAAAGATACTATGTTCAGGTCTTTAAAATGCATTTTCAGCATTTTACGCCACTATAAAGTGTCTATTCTGTAGTGAGTATACTGACAGTACTTCTCTGGATAATGTTTTTAAAGGTCTAAGGACAAAGAGTACGGCGTCTCCAGAGGGGTGGATTTCCAAAATGTCGCTAACGTCATCAACTTTGATTTCCCCACGACAGTAGAGTCTTACATTCATCGAGTCGGAAGGTGAGAGGCTTCAAATAACTCACTATTGTATTAAAGGTGTTTCAACACACACACACACACACACACACACACACACACACACACACACACACACACACACACACACACACACAATACACAATGGTAATACACAGCCTAGATTCTGTAAACTGATATGTAAACAAAGAGACCCACCATTGCTAGTAACATGCCAGTTTTCAGAGCCTAAGCTGTCTATTAACACTGAATTTTTTTCAGCACACACACACACACACACACACACACACACACACACACACACACAGTGCGGACAGGTTGCTGCATGGCCCTATGTGTGGCTCTGTTTGCCTTCTCTGCAGTGATCAAACCCTGATGTGATATTTTTATTTTTGTGTTCATTTGTGTAGAACGGCTCGAGCAGATAACCCGGGCACAGCTCTGTCCTTCATCTCTACCACAGAGACCAGTGTGTTAGAAGAGGTGGAGGAGGCTCTCACTGGAGGTAACTACAACTACTACTATCTGTTTATATGTGTTTTAGTCCAAGTTTAAGCTTAAAGACCTGCTTCACTGGTGGGCATATGAAGGTGTATTGAACTCTGAGATCCTATGTAGTATAAAGGTGTCCATTTTTTAGAAATCGGTTCATCTTAGCCTGAGAAAAGGCAGAAAGAGTGTTTTATTGTCTCACTGTTTAACTCTACATTTTACCACTGGAGGTATCACACTGCTTCCAATCTGTTTATATAGAGATTTAATCCAAGTTTAATGTGAGTTTTTGTGACTATTTAGCCATTTTATTAGAAGTTTAGTGCATGACAGGTCAGTGATGAGTCAAAGATAAAAAAGATGGGTGCCTTAAAGGTACAGTGTGTAGTATTGATATTTTATCTCCTATGTATATATTAAAGGCTCTTACTGGAGGTAAATACTACCACACTGCAGTGCTGACACTCTGTTTATATGGAGATTTAATCTATTTATTTTTTATTTTTTTATACTTTCGTTTTTATTGAGATTTGTTTGTTCATACAATCAGTGAAGCATATGTAAATACTTGACTTTGTCATAGTCATAGAGCATAGACAGGGAACCGTGAATAGAAAATAACAGTAATAATAATAGTGGCACATGAAAGATAATTAAATCAAATAAATGAACCAAAATGAATAGATAAAACTAAAGAATATTACATAGGAAATAAATTATACATAAAACTAAAATTGGCTGTCAAGGTTACAGGTGTCTAGTCATCAACATGTTGGTCTATGTTTAAGTCTAATGTCAGTTTTTGTGACATTGCAGCCAGTTTATTATTAGACGTTGAGTGCATGAAAAACAGTGGTTTCTTCTAGACAGGTCAAAGGAAAAAAAGGAAGGGAGCTTTAAAGGTACAGTGTGTAGTATTGATAGTTTATCTCCTATGTATATATAAAAAGGTTCATTGTTAGGCTCGTACTTATGAATATTATATTACATTTCTATTAAGTCTCTCCTGAAAAATACCAAATTCTACTGTGCCTTTAAACTTGGTTATTAAACTCAGATGGTAGTTATTTCAAGTACTGTTTTTGTAATTACCCGCACATTACAACATATGAATAATGTGTGTTTTGTGTTTTCAGATCTGGGTGATTCCGCCCTGAAACCGTATGAGTTTAAGATGGAGGAGATAGAAGGCTTCAGGTACAGGTGCAGGGTGAGTCTCTTTCATTGTCTTTATTTCATATTTTCTTCAGCCGTGTCCTTTTCACAGGTTGATCAGATAAGACGCCCAAAAGAACTGTAATATTTAGCTTTGCTAGTTAAAGGTGCTCCGAGGAACTTTCAGTTTGTGTTAATTCTAGCGCCCCCCTTTGGACAAAAGCGGTAGTGTTTTTACTACGCCAGCTGTTGTTCCTGGGTGAGCGTATACCCATGACAAAGGCATTAAGAAAAACTATATAAAAATAGCATTCTTTGCACTAATGGTCTCGTTTGCTGTTGCATGTCATTTATGATCATCAGAGGAAAAATTAGACTAAAATTAAAACTAAAATTAGTTTCAGAAATATTGAAAAGTTCCTCAGTGCTCCTTTAAGAACACTTATACTGTCACACCATGTTATAAATGTTATGTATAGAATAGGATATTAATGTTAGTTGTGTGTGTGTGTGTGTGTGTGTGTGTGTGTGTGTGTGTGTGTGTGTTTAGGACGCCATGCGATCAGTAACAAAGCAGGCGGTGAAGGAAGCCAGACTGAAGGAGATCAAACAAGAGCTGCTCAACTCAGAGAAACTCAAGGTGAGTGAATGTTCCTCTGACACTCTTAAGGCCGTTTCAGACGGTAGGCGACATTCCGCTCGCGTTGTCGCCTGGCACCGCGGCTTCACTTTGCGCTCCCCGTGTGAAGTGACGGGCGGAGGAGCGCGATTGTGATTTTTCAACTGCCGCGACAAAAAGATAAACAGTTCTCAACTTTTCCAACGGCCCCTACGAGCGCGCGCAAGCGTTCGACGAGCACGGAAGCGACAGTTCCACGGGAGTGCGCCCGCTTGTCGTGTCGCCTGACAGAACGCCGCGCCTTCTCTCTCCCCGCTCGCCTCTCCATTGACGATGCATTGCCAGGGGCGACAAACGCGTTCCGTCTGAAACGGCCTTTACACACCCATATAATGGAGGTGGAAGAGTGTGGACATTTTTTAATCCTATGTATGTGTTGTGTGTGTTTTCTCTCAGACGTATTTTGACGATAACCCCAGAGACCTGCAGCTGCTCCGACATGACAAAGATCTTCACCCCGCTGTCGTCAAACCACATCTCAAGAACGTTCCAGAATATCTCGGTGAGACACAAAAAAAAAAAAAAAAAAAAAAAATGCAAATTAAGTTGGATACATAGAATAACATTAAAAGCCAAACAAAAAAGTCAGGTGTTGAGTTTGCCTTTTAAAAATATGAATCACTCTCTCTTTCTCAATGTAGTGCCCTGTTGTTAAAGAAGCAGTACTCATTGTGTGACAAAAAGCATTGTAATGTTTCAATTGTTTTCTATTTCTCTTATGTTGTCGTGTATTTGCATTGTATACTGTGTATGTATTGTTGTTTTTGCTTTGCATTAGTTTGACTTGACATCATTGTAAATCAGGGTCAACCCCTGAAATTGATCTCTACAGTATAAATAAAAGTTAAATGAAAATAAATACATAGACATGTAACTCTTAATGTCCCTTTCCTCTTTAGTTCCTAAAACCCTGCGTGGCTCGTTGAACCCTCTGTCCGGCCGCAGGAGGAAGAGGATCATCAAACCCAAACCAGACGGAGTCGTCAAGACCAACTTCAAGGTGAGAACAGAACACACACACACACACACACATCTCCATTATACACAGTTATTAGGGGTGTAACACATACACATATTCCTATTCCCACCGAACTACACAGGCCGATTACAGTACCGATTAACCAATCACACAAAAGTTCTCGGACAAGCTGCAAGAAGATTCAAAAAATAAAATGTATTGGTTTATTTGAGGGACATTGCACACTAAATTATTGCAGCTCTGTCATTTTCATTTTGTCACGAGAAGTTGCAGAGTAGGTAGGTAACAGGCTTAACTGTGATTTTCTTAGATAATAAACTGAATATCTGGGAACTATTTTCTGACTTTTATGTAGATTTAAGAGATCATTGGAATAATAAATAATTAGGAAATAAACCATTTGTGTTTTCTCTCTGTGTTTATGTCTTAAAAAAACTGAAATGTTAACTAGTTTGAATGATATTTAGATTTCAGCTACAATTCTTATATGTACTGTATGGGCGGCTGTGGTGAAGTGTGTAGGGCGGTCGTCCACTGGGTTACAGGGTCGGTGGTTGGATCCCCCGTCTCCCCGCCACATGTCCAAGTGTCCCTGGGCAAAGAGACATTGAACCCAGAATTATATAGTAATTATACAGGCTAACTATAGATAGTTAGCCTGCACCCTGCGTGGTAGCTGCTGCTGCTGCTATCGGTGTATGAATGTGTGTGTGATTGGGTGGATGTGTACAAAACAATGTAAAGTGCTTTGAGTCTGTGACAAACCAGGGAAAAGCGCTATATAAGTGGTGTCCATTTACCATTTAAACTTTTTCTCCTGTAGAAGGTCGGAGGGAAGAATCCACTGAAGAGTTTCAAATACAGCGGCTCAAGGAACAGGAAAGGAAAATGAGGAAAAATTCAAAAACTGCATCTGAAATGTACAAATAAAGATGGCTGGATCCTGGATATTCTAACTATACACAGGCTCACCTATACGATAGTTTGATAGCTACAGTTTTCCCCTTGGTCGGGCGGATATAAACTGTGTGGACTCTTAATGGATCATGGGAGAAAAATGGACGTTAAATGCGGACTGATGTTGAACAAGAAAACAGCGAGAAAATGAGAAAAAATAAGTAAAAAATAAGAAGTTTGAAATTGGATTTTTTTTTCAAATCCAAACATGGAAAAACATGTGTGTATCCGTGCTATGTCTTTGTATTTCTTCTGTTTCAAAATCATTGAAAATGTTTATTAAAATAAAATGAAATCTTCCCAAACATTTAGTATTTGTTGTTTTTGTTGTTCTACTCGTGTCATATTTACGAAGCTGACATGTAGACATTTTACTTTTGTTTGTCAGTTTGTAGGTTATTTGCCATGAACTGTTTGACCAATTATCCAACCAGCCCTGCCACGAATGCCAGATTAGCGGTTTTACAATTAGAATTATGATTTTTCACTAACACTTGACAATAAGATACACAACATTGTTGTACCAGATGTGTTACCTACTAGATACGTTTCTTCCTACCAGATAATTTTTTTTTTTTTTGCGTTGCCTATGTAGTAGGTAACATAACTATTTAGTAGGTGCTACAATTGTGTGTACCTTATTGAAAAGTGTTCCCGACTTTTCTATGATATCTGAAACTTTTCTATCGCTCTTTTCAACCTACTGCAAAATATATATTTTCTATTAATAATGAGACTTTATGGACAAATGTTATTAAACTAATTTGTACTCTAAAATAATGCACAGACGAAGGTAAATTAGAAAATCACCATTTTTTTTATTTGAAGATACAGAGTCAGCGTTCACACTGTAAAGCCATTATAGAAACATTAGGATAAACATACATTTCTAATAACACAGTGACATAATCATATTCATATCCTGTTAGTTGCTCTATAGTCTCTGCTTAGCAGAAGCTTCCCATTCCAGATCAATTCTCTGTAAAGAACTTTCCAAAAACACATTTTTCTTTCATTAATTTCCTTAAAAATCCCATCACTCCAATAAGTGAATCAACCCTTATATTGTATATTTTCAAAGCTGTGATGTTGCAGCAAACTGAACTGGTTAATACCAAAGACTGTATAGGTTAATACAGGAGGGGGATTTGTATAACGGTATGTTTCCACCCACAAGTTTATATGCAAATTAGGTAATAAATATATGAAAAATGCCTTATGTAAACCGTAAAATTGGATGACATTTCACAAATTTGGACACAAAGTTTGTGCGCTGTATCTTAGCAGATCTGAAATCTATTCCATATGCAAAAACATATCCACATGGAGCCTGCAAGGGTCTTTTCCCTACATTTTACCATGTGTGAGTGTGACATCACACATGGCAAAATGTAGAGGTAAGGATTAACAGGACAGCTGGGCCAAGGGAAGACTGAGGGAAGAAAAACCTCATTCATTATATTATAATAGCGATATTATAATGATAGAACGCCGGTTCTGTATGGGTAAAGTATTCCTTTAAGCCGTTGATTGGACTTACACTTTCACCTGCTTTATTCACATTCATTTCTTTTAGCAAACTTCACATAACTCAAATTGACATGTGGATGAAAGCATACTATTACATCTGACCTCACTTAATGTACAGACACTCAATCGATAGTGTACTCAAATGGATAGTCTTGCGTAGGGCCTGACTCTGCGTCAAAGTTGATGCTGTCGAACGGATTCTCTGTCGTCCAATCGCCAGGGAACCATGAGTCATACCAGGAAGTGGTGCTCTCGGTTTCGGGTGTAGCTGTTGTCGTGGGAACTGTAGTTGTTGTTGTTGTTGCTACGGTGGTTGTCGTGGTGGTAGCAGGAGTCAAGTTTAGTCCGTTTTGTCCGTTTTGTCGCAATCGCTGCAAACGTAGCCTCCGTAAACGTAAGATTCGTAAACGCCGGAGTCTTTCTCTCTGCTGTAAGATGGCGTGGCTTTCTGTAGTGCTAGCAACCATCGCCGGGTTGGCTGTGGTGGTCTTAGCAACGGTTACCTAGGGGAAATGGATAAAAAAGACAGTTTTAGTGATGTGTGCAAACCATTTTTGACATTGTTGGATAGTAAAATTCAAAATTTGTAAGTGACGGATAACGATATATAGGTCCATTTAACTAACACTGACTATCATAAATTCCCCTCCTCTGAAACTGCATAGTGCACCTTTAACTGCTTGATTCATTTGCTCTGCTGCTGTTTGTAATTGTATTTTACTCTGTTTATACAGAAAAAAAATAAAATCTTTAAAAAATGAAATGAAAATCTTTAAAAGAACACAGTTACCTTGGGAACCAGTCTAATGGGCCTGTTCCCGTGCACAGCCATGATCTGTTTGATGCGGTCCCAGTTGGACTTCGGTAGCGTGAAGCTACAGGCTGATGCTCCGGCGTCGTAGCCCACCATACACAGCCTCGTCTGGGGCGTGAAACCGTCCGCTTTGGCCGTCACCCGGTACTCTCCAGGGTTCAGCAGGCGCCAGTAGTCACCAGTTTGAGCTAGATGGGAGGATTTAGGACGATTTCGGAGGTTAATAGTGAGAATGTTATTGCCTATCGCAAGTTTACATGAAATCTTGCAGCCCTATTCGTTCAACTTAAGTGGCAATAATAATAATAAGCGAAAACAGAAAGTTTAAAAAGAAGTGCAGCATTGCACAAGTGCGACGCGAAGAGTTTCTGGCCTGTCTAGTCGGCTAGTTGAAGGCTAAGTTTAACGTGTACATTTTTAGTTTCTGTAAAAATCTTTATTGAGCTAGCGTCCTTGATATCTGTAGGTAGTGTTTTCCGCAGCTCTGGGGCTTTATCAACACAGACTGCAGCACCAAAATGCTCTAAACTGCCATTATTGTTATTTAAAATATTCATTTCATGCAACATATCTTTGTTGTAGTATCAATCTCACCTGTCCTGACATCATGGCGTATTCCCTCCACTGATATGGTGGCGTTAGGCAGCGGGTTGCCCTCCTGGTCTCTCACTACGCCCTTTATACCACGGTTTACCTGGGCAGGAACAAACACAGTGAAAATCCATTTCAAATTATTTTGATGGAATCATTTTTTGTTTGTGGAAAAATTAAACAATCAAATATTAGTTCAGGAAATGCATCAGGCAGGCTGCCAGCTTTTAAACCCAAATGTTGCCAGAGTCCAGGGCCGCACATAAGGGGTAGAAAGTGGGAAAGCTTTCTATGGCCCAGCCACCAGGGGGGGCCCAGAGAAAAAAATTAAATCCCTTTTTTTTTTTTTTTTGCAGATGACCTAACTTAGCCAACCTTTATTATGAACACTATATTCGCAAGAGAACTTTCTATAATAAAAGAAAACATTTTATTCATTGTTACTTGGGTAAAATATATCACATTTTATATTGAAAAACTAAAAATATCATGGGTTGTTTTTTCCCCCTCAAAACCGTTGCATGCAGAAGGTCAACCAAACAAGCGTTAGCTATGTATTGATGATGAGCAAGCTAACCTAGCAAGCTCAGTGATGCCAGGATCTGGACATAAATCCAGGTACCAGAAAATAAAGGAAAAAAAGAGGGAACATTCTTAATATCAGTAATTCTGCCAGCAGAAGTGGATTTTCAATTCAGAGATACTGTGATATAAGTTTTGAGGTGTCTTTGTGTTCTGCAAATTATTCTCTAAGAAAATTTGAAAATTACATATTTAGCCTTTAAACGAAGGTGGCAGATGGTTGTTATACTGATGAGGAAAGCTTCTAGTAGCAGTGCTATCATGGTTAACCCCCCCCCCCCCACCACCTACTGCATTGGTGTGTCTAAAAGCTTACATTACAGTAAATGTGCCAAAAAGCAGGTGCAGAGATCTTGCAAGGGCAAAAAAAATCCGCTCACGCGCAGTGTCTCGTCGGTGTCTCTGCCCACTATTATTTCCAGTAGCCCACCCTAATCTAACTGTCTAGAACCGGCCCTGTGTACAGGTATGTTTTATGTAGGAATAAGCGCATCATGCACATTGATACAAGTTCAGTATGAGTAAAGGGGGCCCAACGACTGGACCTTTTCAGGGGCCCAGTCATTTGTCTGGGCAGGCCTGCCAGAGTCATACATGTTCTTGGTTGGCTTTCAGTGATACCACATCAAAAAGCCTTCAGGATGCATTGGTTGGGGAATCTTTTACTGTATTAGTAATGCATTGAAATACAATCCCTTAGCCCAGGCCCCGGAGCATCCGAATCCCGCCTGGGTCAGTTCTCTGCATGTCTTACCCTCTCTGCCCCACTTCAAATCTGTCTCTCCAAAAAACTTATCTTATAAAAGCAAAAATGCTCCAAAAATAATCTTTAAAAAAAGGAATACAATCCCGGAAAGACAGTTTGAATAAATACGGATAAAGTCTATTTCTCACTTGCTCTATGAACCCCAGCAGGGCCTCTCGGTTGTTCTCCCACTCCAGAGGAAGCTCACTCTCATGGGGGAACTTGTCACAGCCCAGGAAGAGGGACAGCTCAAAGCAGTTGGTGTGCAGGTAGCTGAAGTCATTCATACCTGAGGGAGAGGGGAGCAGAAAGATGTACATTAGGGTCAGTTTGGTTAACATTCCACTTAAAACACAGTGGTGTGTAGCTATGCAGATGGTTTATAGTTATGGAATTTTTCCAGGTTTACAACATTGAGAACATTTATTTGCTTTCTTGACGAATATACACATTTTTTTCTTGGAAAATATCCCACTTTAAAAATGCTTGGATTTTTTCGCAGATAAAAAAAATATTTTGAGATTTTTCTTCGTAGCATTTTTGACATTTAAATTGGAAATTCTCAGAGAAAAAAACAATTATTTTTTTGTTTCTTAGTTTTTTTTCTCCACTTTTCTTTTCTTTCAATTTTTAGACGTTTAAATAAATAAATAATTTAAACATTATTTTTCCTACTTACTTCCCACCACGGGCTTCCATGCTGCCCTGTTAGTGATGCCTTGGCCCATAGTGACATCGTCTCCGTGGCAGGAGCCTCTGTATGTCTCGGTCATGGTCAGGTGACTGTGTGCGTAGGACATGGCCAGCCATCTGAACATGGCGTCGTCCGGCGTCTCTCTCAGAGCTCCTTCGTTCTGACGCTGGATTCTCGCCCACGTCTCCTCGTTCATCTCTGAGTTCGTCCTCCAACGCCGGCCGTCTAATAACTGGACAAAACATTAGATTGATTATAGTTACATTCTAATTTTAAAATTGTACATGATTTCAAAGGTGTGGTCAGTGATTCTGGAGAACGCTTGTTGTCAAAATCACTTTTTTGTCAAAGTCAGTGAATATCTCATTGGGTCCCTACCAGTTTACAGAGCCTAGGTTGTGTATTAACTTGTGATGTTTTTGGAGCGCACACACAGTACAGACAGGTAGTGGATCATGAGGAGATATTCACTGATTTTGACAAAGTGATTTTGACAACAAGCGTTCTACAGAATCACTGACTAAACCTTTAACTTTAAAAACACTAAATGATTATATGGTTATTTTTCCAAGACTGTGTGTGTGTGTGTAAAACAGCCTTACAGATGGTGGTGGCCGTTGCATGTCAAACGGATACGCCACCAGTTTTTCTCCTCCTTGTAAATTTGCTCCGAGAACAAACGGTGTTCGCTGCATCCAGGAGATGAGCGCTCTGGTCTCAGTGGCAAGCTATAGTGGAAAAAAACAATTAAATAAAAAGTTTGAATGGATATGCATCGTTTAGTGTTACTGCGAGATGAAAAGAGTTACATTTTTAACTTATAGATATCATCATGAAACTTTGCTAGTTGATTACTTACATTAAAACAATACTTTTTTGAATTACAAATGTACAGAAATTGTAATAAAAATATGCAAATGTTGCAATATCTAATTAATTATGAGTACACATCTCTTTAAAAAAAAAAAGCTTGGGGGCGCCCTTAGCTCAGTTGGTAGGGCGTCCCCCCTCCCTGGGCCGGGCCCAGCAGCAGACCCGGGTTCGATTCCCGCCCACGGTCGTTCTCTGCATGTCACTTCCCTCCCCTCTCTGCCCCATTTCACCTCTGTCTCTTAACACTATCAATAAAGTATAAAAATGCCCCCCCAAAAAAAAGAAAGAAAAAAAACTTGATGTTGGATAAATCAGATAAAAACAGATATTTTTGCCTGCAGTGTCTCTCCTATAAGGTTTTAAACAGCCTTTTATGCATTGGTCACATTAAATTAAACTCACTGATCCGTTGAGAGCGTTTTCGGGTAGGGGTATGTGGTGGTTTGGGACCACCCGAGGGACCCAGCCCCTGTCCTCCGCGCCCCATAAGATGCTGTTCAGATCGGGGAAGTTCTGGAATATATCGTAACCTTCTTCTGTCCAGTGTCCCAGCGCCCAGTTACCCATCTCTGAGCCCTGGAGAACAAGAGGGAGGGTACTGTTAGATAGCTAGATTCTGTCTGTCTGTCTGTCTGTGTCGGTCTGTCTGTGTGTGTGTCTGTATGAGTGATTGAGTGTGTGTGTGAGTGAGTGAGTGAGTGAGTGAGTCAAAAACATTTCAAAAGGTCTAACATATATGTAGAATTTTGGCAGTAAAGTTAGTTGCTTAGAGCAGCTTACAATAACCATAAATGCGTCTTTTTGTTTTTAATACGCACAATTTTGGGTTTGGCTTGTAGTGCGTTGTATCCAATATTTGTGAGTGAGAGTGAGAGTGAGTGTGTGAGTGAGAGTGAGTGTGAGAGTGAGAGTGAAGCTTGTAGTGCGTTGTATCCGATTGTTTTTGAACATTTTCGCACCATTTCATAGGCCAGCTCGTATGCGTCTGGGTTGAGTGAAGGCACCAGGTGTATTCTCACTCCCTCCACCAGGCGGACCACTCTGGGATTGTCATCGTTGTATTCTTTACACATGAACTGCATCAAGAGAAGAAGAAGCTCTCGGCCCAACGCCTCGTTACCGTGGAGACCAGCCGTGTACCGGAACTCAGGTTCACCTAGCAACAGGAAAATGTATTAACAATAACAACTTCAATAAAGCTATAGTGCGTAACTTTTTTCGTATAAATGAATGTCAATTAACTTCAAGCCAAGGTTCACCTAGCAACAGTGGAAGGAATGGAATGGAATAGCGTGCGAAAATGATTAACAATAACACGTAACGAAAGCTATAGCGCGTAACTTTATCATATAAGTGAATGGCAGTTGGATTCATTCAAGCAACTACCAAATGTATCTTCCGTCGCCCCCCATGAGGAATTCTGAGTAATTACAACAACACTGTTGGTGCATCAACATGAGATAAAGCCTTCAGTGATGACACATGGATTTTATAGGCAATTCTGCTGTACGTGAGAGAGTTTGTGTGAGTGTGTGTCTGTATGGCTGTCTGTGTGTCTTTCTGTGAGTGTCTGTCTGTCGGTCGGACGGTCTGTCTGTCTGTCTATCTTGTACCTGTCTCATGCTCTCCGGGGTTGTCTGATATCTCCATGGCGTACATCTTCAGACCCTGAGAACTTTTACCGATGTTATAAATCCGCGTGATGTTCGGACACTCTTCATTTATCACCTTCATCATCTGAGAGACAGACAGACAGAGGGAGAGACAGACAGACAGACAGACAGACAGACAGACAGACAGACAGACAGACAGAGGGAGAGAGACAGACAGACAGGGTGAGGGACACATAGAGAGAGAGACAGACAGACAGAAAAGATAGAGACAGACAGACAGACAGACAAGGTGAGGGAGACATAGAGAGAGAGACAGAGAGTCATGCATTTGGGATATTATTCTTTGTGGCATCTAAAGGTGGAGTCAGTGAACGCTTGTTGTCAAAATCACTTTCTGTCAAAATCAGTCAATATCTCCTCACGATGTGTAATTCTCCATACTGTGTGTGTGCACTGAACAAAAACTGGTGCTAACCCACAGGCTGGTATGTAAACAAAGGGTGTGTCAACAAAAGGGGCTCACTGTAGCTAGCAACGTGCCAGTTTACAGAGCCTAGGCTGTGTATACAAACCATTTTTTTTGCACACATGGACTAATAGCGGATCGAGAGTGTCTGATTTTGACAAAAAGTAATTTTTTTCTCAACAAGCATTCTCCAGAGTCCCTGCCTCGTTAATAAGGCACTTTACTATTGTCTTACCTGTCTCATCTCCTTGTAGCTGTGATGTCTGAAGTCCAGGTCATCCGTAGGGTTGACTTCATTCTCACTGCGGTAGCTGCCTGAGAGAAACAAGGAGAGTGAATAAGTGCAGAATTTTATATTTTTTACAGCATCTTGATCATGAAAATTATTGATTTTTGTCAAATATTTGAAAAGTATTTGTGATAAGCGAGACTTTTTTTTAACAATTTTTTAAACAAAATATGCTTTTTTAAACCGGCAAGACTATAGTTATATGCTATAGTTTGGTGCTAACAGGGTTGATTCTTGCATGTAATGTTTTGTTCTGTACGATCCTTTTTAAATAATATCTATCATCATCATCATCATCTTTTATTATTAGACTCAAGGTCCATTTAAAAAACATACAATACAAGAAATAGACAACACACACACACACACACACACACATAAATAAGAATAAAAACATACCGACCAATTATAAAAGGCACTTATACCAATGTCTCCAAAGGTATGATCGCAGCCCAAATAAAAATAAAAATAAAATATTCCTGCAACTTTAGAGGTTCAGAGATAAAAGTTCCAAAATTTCTTATTAATTTCATCGATAAAAGCAATTTCAAAAACAGCGCTCATGTGATTTTTTTTCTTTTTGATTTTGTCATAATGTTACTAACACTGTTGGATTTTTTTGTGGTGTTAAAGTGTGAATGTCGATAGTTAGCCATACAAAAGAGTCTCTGGTCTCACTGGGATTTACCTGTATAAATAAAGTAAAATAAATAAATAGGATTTACCTGTATAAATAAAGTAAAATAAATAAAGATATATATATATATATATAAATCTGCCTATTACGGGAAACACTTGTTCTGTGACACACGCACATGGAACACACACTTTAACACTTTGAGGTTGTGAGGTTCATGTTGTGAAACATTTTAAAGTCGAAATCTGGCAGAAATTATGTTTTTTTTCGTCCACCATCGATGACATGTTCCCTTAAGGAATGAGTCAAACTGAGTGAGTCATCGGGTCGTTAAACTCTTTAAAAACGCTGTGGAAGGCTGACAACTAGCTGCACACTTAATATGCATGTTGGAGATGTGGTGGAAAGTTACAAAGTACATTTATTAAATCACCGTATTAAAGGTGGAGACAGCGATTCTGGAGAACGCTTGTTGTCAAAATCATCAACTTTAACCCGTCAGTACTGTGTGTACAGTACTCTATGCTATGATGGCGCCTTTGTTTATATACCAGTTTACAGAGACTAGGCTGTGAAACCAGATTTTTTTCAGCAGACACGCATACAGACAGGCGGATCGTGAGGAGATATTCACTGATTTTGACAAAAAGTGATTTTGACAAAAAGTGATTTTGACAACAAGCGTTTTCCAGAATCACTGACTCCACCTTTAACTTTAACTAAACATCAATTGATTTTATAGTCATTATTATATATGGGTATAAAAGTTGGCTGAAGGTGTGTGTGTGTGTGTGTGTGTGTGTGTGTGTGTGTGTGTGCCTGTCTGTCTGTCTGTCTGTCTGTCTGTCTGTGCGTGCGTGTCTGTGTGTGTGTCTGTCTATCTGTCTGTGCGTGCGCGTGTGCATGCGTGTCTGTGTGTGTGTGTGTGTGTGTGTGTGTGTGTGATATAAATGTGTGTGTGTGTGTGTGTGTGTGCGTGCGTGCGTGCGTGCGTGTGTGTGTCTGTGCACTAACTGGGCAGTTGACAGGCCAGTATCTCTGCTCTCAGACACAGAGACCCGTTCCAGCTCTGAGGAAGGATTCTGATGTAACGAGCCACGACCGGAGACGCAAAGTCATTCTTCACCGGAGTGTCTTTGTCCACGTTACCGTAGAACAACTGCAGGGAGAATGAGAAAAGTAAGTTATTTATATATAATAATTATATATAGCTACAGCTCTGGAAAAAAGTAAGAGATTTTTCTTAAATCTTCATCTCTACATTACTTAATAGAAATGCTCTTAATGACAATATTTTAATTTTTTCCAGAGCTGTATATATAGCACCTTTCAAAACCAACTGCAGAAGATGAATCATACGGACGCTTCGTCGATGTGATGTCACTTCCGGTGCGCACTGGATTGTGGGTCAGAATCGCCCAAATAGGATGCAGTTTTCAACACTAAAAATCTTGGCCGGATGTATTACATATCTGGGTACTTCTAACCATCCTAAATCTGGCCACAAGAATCAGGACATACTAAATCTTTTTTCTACCATACTAAATAGTAAACAGTATGGAACGCAGGGTACATTTTTTTAAGGCGACTGTCTGCACTAGATTTTTGAGTTTTGAGGCTAAAACTAAAACTCTTAAGTTTGAGGGAAATGTCCGCTCACCCATTCAGCGTAGCCGTCATGCAGTGTGGTCCAATCACGACTGTCGTTACTGAACGCCACGAAGTAGGAAGAGACGAAATCCTCACTGGGAAGAAAAATGAGATAAATCCATAATCGAAATAGACGTTGCAGATTTCTTGAACATACTGGATACCTTCCCCCAAGATCAAATATGAAAAGTTGTTTAAAAAGATCTTTGCAAGTGCGTGCCGGCAGTGCATGCATTTGCGATGTGTGTCTGCCTGTCTGCCTGTCTGTCTGTCTGCCTGTCTGTCTGTCTGTCTGTCTGTCTGTCTGTCTGTCTGCAGTTCTTACATATTCTCAGAGTTCCTTCCCTGTTTGATGACTCCAGAGAACTCCACCTCTCTGTGTCTGTCTGTTTGTCTGTGTGTCTGTCTGTCTGTCTGTGTGTCTGTCTGTCTGTCTGTCTGTGTGTCTGTCTGTCAGTTCTTACGTATTCTCAGAATTCCTTCCCTGTGTGATGACTCCGCTGAACTCGACTTCTTTGTGAGCGTCGACCTGGAACCAGTGACTGCGCTCCTCTGGCTCAGGACACCAGCCGCCTCCATACAGGTCGTCATCATTACCACTGCCCTGCACCAGACAGGGGGAGATTTATTGAATTATTTAATTAATTGTATTTTTTAAAATTTTTGTTTACCATTATTTAGGTCAAGTTCTTTTTTTCGTTCACATTTTTTTTCCTCATTACCACTGCCCTACAGACACACAGGGAGAGATTTATTGAATTAATTTATTTATTTATTGATTATTTTTAGAAATGTTTATTTTATTTTAGTAAAATTTTATTTTATTTTTTTTATTTTTTTACAATTTTTTTTTTTTTTTTTTACAATGAGTCATTACCTTAGAAACACATTCAATTATATTCTTTCACATTGTGTTTGATTTTTTCATTCAAATGTGTAAACAGATCCTTGCTATTGAGAGCAGACTTGACATTTTATACTTATACAGTATGTAATGATATGATGCTGATGCTGTTAAAGTAAGGAGGTTCATTTGTTGCATAACTACATTTAAATTGTAGAAAATAGTCACACATATGTTCAGTTTTTAGTCACAGAGAAAGGGTGCAAGCTAACTATCGGGAGCAATTTGGGGTTCAGTGTCTCTTTGCTCAGGGACACTTGGACATGTGGCGGGGAGACGGGGGATCGAACCACCGACCCTGTAACCCAGTGAACGACCGCCCTACACAATTCACCACAGCCGACCCGAATATTTAATTGCAGATGAATAAAACTGACATCTGTGAATACAAATAAGCTGATACACATGTGTGACTATTTTCTACAATTAAAAATTAGTTATGCACCTAATTAACCTCATGTATTGTGTGACGTTTACCTGCATGTTGAGTCGTCCCCTTTGAGCAGAGAAGCCGAAGTGAGACTGAGATGAAGCCAGAAGCTGGTCGTCATCTACACGGTGGGACTCCAGGCCAAGAGGAGGGCATTCTGACAGACAGGCAGGCAGGCAGGCAGGCAGGCAGGCAGGCAGGCAGGCAGGCAGGCAGGCAGGCAGGCAGGCAGGCAGACAGACAGACAGACAGACAGACAGACAGGCAGACAGACAGACAGACAGACAGGCAGACAGACAGACACACACACGATCTGTTTGATATATGTTCTGGAGAAAATCTTTACTTTCTTTAAGTTTCTGACACTTCAACGGACATTAATACGAGACACTGCAGGCAAAAACAGTTTTTTTTCAAGCAAGGGTCAAATTTGATATTTGTGTCTATTTCTCTTCCATAACATGTCTTCTTTCATACTAGTATAAATCAAAGGTCCAGAATATGGTGTACATTAAGGGGTTTATTTGACTAAACATTGTCTAAACATTTTTTTATTTTTCTTACTTTTTGGTTCACTTGGCACAGACATCTTTTTGAGTCTCTCCTCCTCCTCCTGCTCCCACTCCTTCCTCTGTCTCTCCGCTGTATAATGACAAAACAACATGTGACATAAACACACACACACACACACACACACACACACACACACACAGACAAACACACACACAGACAAGACCCTGGCATTACTATTACAATGTGTGTGTCAAAAACTAAATATTTCCATATGTGTGTGAGTGAGTATACAGTGTATTTACCAAGATATTGGTCAGATTATTAGCCTGTTTAGTTTAATATCTTTAGGCTTGTTCATAGTACATATTTTGTAAGTTTTTATTCTATTTGACAGGAAATACCAAGATGTTATGTCACTGTAAAAATGTAGGCAAATTCAAATTTACAAAGCAAGATTTTTTAGTCTTGAGGCCAACTATGTTTTAGTTTGAAAGAAAACTGCCAACATTACAAATAAAGTTTTTTAGACTGTTTTTAACAGTGCTTATTATTTTTTTTTATGAATTTTGCAAAGCACTTTGGTCAACTGACATTGTTTTTAAATGTGCTATAGAAATACATTTGACTTTGACTTATTGTTTGAACTTAAAATGTTGAGTTCTACAGTTCATAGTAAGAATTTCAAACAATAACAGTTTCATCTTTATCAATTTATAAAACACCTTTTTCTGCCTTTTCTTTCCGAGCTCTCTCCTCCTCTTCTTGTTGTTTCTTATCGGCCACTGTCAAGAATCAGAATCAGACAACATTAAAAAATACTGATAATAAATACTATCTCAATAGTCGACAACATAATATTAATAATATAAAGCTTGTATATTTATTGGTAGGAAGCGATCGTTAAAGATGGACGTACATTCTGCATAATCATATTCTTCATACCAGGCGCCGGCATATGGGACAGTGGTGACTTCCTCTGAAACAACAAATAGAAAATGTCAACTTTTTCTTAATTAATTAATTAATTAATTAATTAATTAATTAATTAAAAAAATTAAAAATAAATCCAAATAATTGTCACTCAGCTGCTCTCCCTGTCAGACATCTAGAATAGACTTATAGTGTCAAACTCGTCATATCATTTATTTTAAATTAATAACAGAGGGTACCTGGTATATACATGATGGTCTCGGTGGTTGTCGCTTGTTTATTACGGCGCATCAGATCTGTGAAAAACAAAAACAATATGATCTATAAGCTATTAATCTATTAGCATCATATTTATTCGTTTTTCGCTATCAAATCGCTATCAAATCTAACCAAAACAATTCCAAAACACCATTTTAATCAGTACATAAATTCACATGAGAAATACATATGCAGACAAACCCAATAATCTAAAATGAAATGGACTATGTAAAAGTGCTAGATAATGTATTCTGACCCAGTATATAGAGTGTGTGTGTGTGTGTGTGTGTGTGTGTGTGTGTGTGTGTGTGTGCGTGTGTGTGTTTTGATGATGCTTCACTCCTCTTAACAGCGCTCATAAACAGCTGCAGCCCTCGAGATTTGTCATAAAAACTTTCGTGAAACGTTTTGACGTCTGGCTGAATAAATGTTGATGAAACTGTTAATCTGACATGCTAGAAGTGTCGACAGTTTGAGTTTGTGATGCTGGTTTCTTAGAGACCTCATGAAAGAGATGAGTATGGCAGCATTACATCCTTAGTCATTTACCACTTACCTACAAATTTTTATACCCTAATCTGACTATCCACTAAATAGTGTTCTTACCCAGGTCTGGTTCGACTGGCTCCTCTACTTCTGCTCCAGGGGTTGGGGGCGTCACCACCGGGCGAATCACTGTGAAGATCAAGTTAAACGCTTTATATCAGAGACGTTTGTTATTAGCAATGTGTTTGTTATGGTGCTGCAAAACAAACATATTTAAACATTAAATTAATTATTGTTTCGGCCAAAACACTGGGAAAATAATAATTTTGACAAAATGATTCTGTATACTACGTCCTACTAGCCTGGCTCCGTCCGCCTACCGACTTCCGCTCAAATTTCATTTTCCCTTCGGTAGTCAGTCTGGGGCTGAGATGTGTTTTTGGTTTTGAGCTCAGGAAAATTTCGGAACGTCCAATCAGCGAACAGAGCGAGTGGCTGAGAAAGATGACGTCGAAGTCGCGCTCCAGTTTCAGTTGAATGCTGCGTTCCTTTATTCTCGGAACTCGGAGATTTCCGAGTTCCGACCTGTATGTGTTCCAGTGCATCTGCTCGCGACAGTATGGACGCCTACAACCTTTCTCATCCAAATAACTAAACGTTAGGCTCTAGCACGTTACCGTTGCCAGGTACCGGTAGATTCATAGACTACAATATGTAGTGAAGTCAGAAATTTCCGAGTTCCCTGTACAACTGGAACACACCGTCAGAAGCCGGCTCATGACATACGTCACAACCAACGTTACGCGATTGGTTGGCAGATCTAGAGTGGCACTGGGCAGATCCAATAGTTTTAAAGTTCAACAGACACCCGCCTCTAAGTGAGTGAACGTTTGCCAAATAGAGCAGTTCCAGACCTTCTGTACAAATGAAATGAAGTACGATGGTCTGTTAGCACCAGACTAACATCGTACTATACACCAACTATACTTACTGGAAAATGGCAGTAAAAAAGTCGTATTAGGTAATAAGTAAGAAGACACTTTTATTCACTATTAAGTCCAAGTTGTGCATCAAAGGGTTAAAGATATTTCCCATTAATATATAATAATATAATATGTATAATATCAACAATAAACCAGTCATTCGCTTTCATAATACTGTGTTCTTACGGGTGTCCCAGCCGAGCTCCATAAGCAGTCTCTCCTCCTCTTCCTCTATAGAAGGGTTTCTGCTGTTGGGCTGCGCTGTGGTCGTTACCTGCAAATTCATTTAAAATTAATTTAAATTATTCGTAAGAATTTAAAAAACAACACAAAAAACTAATTGTATCTACACACACACACACACACACACACACACACACACACACACACACACCTCAATTGATCTCTCCAGTATAAATAAAGGTTAAATTAAATGAAAATTAAATAAACAAAATCCAATCCATCCAACCTATTCCTGACATACCTTGGGCCTCTTGGTGGCTTTGGGAGCCTTAGGTTTCTTAGTGGGTTTGGGAGATTTGGGTTTTTTCGTTGGTTTTGGCGCTTTTGGTTTCTTGGTCGGTTTGGGTCCTTTCTGCTTCTTTGCCTTGGCCTCCTTCTCCGCTGCTTTCTTTGCCCGCGCTGCAGAAATGTAGAAGAGAGGAACACACATTTAGTTATGTGGAACTAGAGCTGCAACGATTCCATTTTTCAGTTCCTGTCCGATTGGGATATTAGATTAGATGGACTTAGTTGTCAGGTTGCAGAAATGTAGAAAGGTTAAAAGAGAGAAAAAAACATTTAATAATTTAATTATATGCGTAAAAAAATAACTCTTAATTTCCTGCATTTCGGAGAATAGAAAAAAATATATATCTTTTATTTTCTTATTTTTTTAAGAAAACATACACACATACAACTGAAAAAGGGAAATTTTGGAGACATTTTAACTACAATGGGCAACGTCAAAGTCAAGCTCAATGTAATCTACAAAAAAGCCTCTTGGACCATAGAAGTCTGCATGGAAGAATGTTGAGTTAATTTGCATGAACTGAGAAAATAATGTATTTATCAACTTCTTCTTTGACACCAAATATTTTACACAGTCTTATGGGCCTGAGAAACATATGACGCCAAAGCGATGAGATGTGTTAAAAGAGGAAAAATAATTAGTTATTTGAAACTAGTTAAAGTTGCAGTGTGTAATATCTGAATATTACAATATTAATTCCACACACTGCACCTTTAACATAATGTGTGTGAAAGTTGGTCATGTTAAGCAGCTGTGCAGTTTTACACAAGCTTTTATTACCAAATGTTTCTCCTCAGTTTGTTTGTGAGCACAGAAAATATCGTAATGTACCTTTAAAGAAGATAAAACTAAGGCACACACACAAACACTCAGGCACGCACACACACACCCGCACACACACACACACACACACACACACACACACACACACACACACACACACACACACACACACACACACACACACACACACAGCTTAACACAGCAGGATTCTGGCAGAGTGTTGATCATTTCTTTGGTTTCAGACCTTATATGGAATTAACTCACAATGAGGACCAATGCCAAAGCCTAATAAACTTCACATAGCTGCTTCTCTGATAGAGATAGTTAGTATAGTTTTAAGATTAAACAAAGTTAAAGCTGGTGTATATGATTTGGGGAGAAAATAGCAGTTG